>JAEIFU010002956.1:0-35221 GCA_018904235.1 Lordiphosa stackelbergi
ACGTATTGCTACTTTTGAGATTCGACCGGGTTCGGTATAAATGTATTTTAAAAATTAGTTGAATGTTTGACGATGTGAAATGTTCAAAATCAGCTGCTGGTTTCCAGGTTTATTTTTAAATTCATTTTTTTAGCAACAATGTCAGTGTCCAAGCGGAAGCTATTTGCAGTATGAGATGGAAAAGAACGCTGGCAAAAAATTTTCTTCGGTGCAGACATGATTATGATAATGTTTTGATCAAAATAAATATGAAATCAGCGAATGCGCTAAAATAGCTGAGCGCATTCAAAATTTCACCAAAAATTCTCATTGATATAGAGAGAGAGAGAACAGTCGAATGCGAAATGATTTTCAAGCCAAAAACAAGTACTGGTTAGATTAGAGCTTATATTGGCGGAACAAAGTTCAAGTGCTGGACGACCTGATGTTGGTAATACGGAATGTAAAGAAAAAACAAAACAATATTCGGACGTCATTCAGATTACACCTCATCAAATACCCATTAGAGCTACAACCAAGTGGATACCCCCCCCTTAAAAAATAAAAATAAAAAAATAAAATGTTTAACGAAAAAAAAGTTGTTATCGTAATTAGTTTTTTATTTGTTTTAATATTATTCTATAAAATATATTTATTTATTCATGAAAAGAAACTGTTATTCAAAAAGTTATAAAGAAGTTTCACATTTAATTCTTTCTTAAACATTAAAAGTTTTAGGCGGTCATACGAATTTCTTCTTTTATCGTTTTTGGAATGATATATGGTCCGATTCATACCAAATCTGTAAAAACATTATAAGAAAAGATTGTTATAGAAAATTGGCAAATAAATGCTTTAGATTCGGGCAAACCGGTCAGATATCGGACAGACCATTAAAAAAAAATTAATTAAAATTTAAAAATCAGTAACAAATTTGGCACTTAATCGAAAAATGATTTGCTATTAATTTTGATTTGTGACAAACAAATATAAAACAAACCTGCTGAGAAATTGCATCATTTTTGCAGAAGTTATTAATAAATCGCCGCTAATTTAGCCATTCTCCCACTGTGCGCTGGTGGGCACAGCTTTCTTTAAGGGTATATTTATTTTGTTTATAACTCTCAAAAATTCATATATTTTAAACTATAAAAGTCTCAATTTTTAGAAAACACCAAATTTTAAGTTATGTTTAGGCAGAGATGGGCGCGTCGCGATGTTCTCCAAGTTTCACCACGAGGCAGCGCGCTTGCCTGCGTGTACTAGCGCCGCCGCGCCGACTGCAAAATCACACGTACGCTATAAACATTGAAAGCAACACTAATGTTGTGCACGAAAGTTGTGCTTGTGTGCGTGTGAAAAGTGTGACGATATGTGTGCATGCCCATCTCTGGTTTAGGGCAATAAATTGTATATCCTTAGGTTAACACTGAGAAAATTATAAATAATTTTAGCAACAATTACTTATTATCAAATAATTTAAAAATTAATAAACTATAATTTGAGTAGCTACAGTAAAATACTTTCACCAATATCAACTTGATAATTGTCCGATAAACCAAAACTGAGATATCACGTTTTTAAAAACCTCTTTTTTTCATTTTTGACGATTTTTGAAATTGTTTATAAATTTACAAAATTTTTTTTTGCAAAACCGTAAATTACGTTTCGTGAAGTGTCGAGATCTAATTTGGTTTTTTTATTGGAAAAAAAGTTGAATTCTTGAGCCTGTTCGATTTGAAAGAGAATGACCCAAATGCAAAATCGATCCGGACGAATTAAACCAAACAAAGCGCCTGGAATCGATAGAGCTCCCGGTGAATTTCTTAAGAATGCGAAGGATGGCTTTACAGAGCTCTTGCAAGCTTTATAACCGAATTTTTGAAAGCTTTAAAGGAAGTGTGACCCAAGCCGCAGCCAACCATCTTTTTAAACAGCATCCAAAAATTGTTTACGTCGATACTGCTAGAAAGGATAACGTCATGGGTTAATCGCAACGGTATTCTGAGCGAATTTCAGGCGGGCTTCCGCAAGAAGTACTCAACAGTGGACAACATATCTGTTCTGTATCAATAGCAACAGAGTACTTTCAAAGAATGGACAAATTCGAATCTATTTTTTATTGACTTTAAAGGCTTTCGATGTCAATCGATAGAAGGGCTCTTAATTGCTGAAGCTAAGTAAATGCGGAATTTCGTTTCAAAATTTTGAAATTATTTGTTAACTATACAGCGAGAATCACACCGCCGTGTGACGGAAAATCATGTCAGAGTGGTTTGAAGCCAAATGCAAGCCTGAAACAAGGCTGCCTCTCATTCCATTGCTTTTCTCGCTCTTTGTGGATGATATCACGGAAATTCGGCCTGGAGGTGTAAAAATCGGAGCACACATTGTCGAGGTCAGCCCACAGAAGCTGCAAGAGATGATCAACCGCACTCGACAAATCAAAAATAATGTGCGTGAAAGATGGAGGAGAGGACGACTGTCACGAAATGAGAAGTGGACTCTTAACGGCGCAGAAATTGAAGTGGTCAAAAAGTACAGACAAGGGGAGGAAAAAAAGCAGCTCAAAAGTTCAAAGTCGTTGAAGCAACTCACTCAATATATATGAAGATGTGGAAAAATTGTTGATGGGATTTATAAAGCGATTGTTTAGACTTCCAATGAACACGCCAAACCATGCCATCATTCTCGAAACTGAACTATTTCCAGTTTATGCCGAAACGCTACACTTACATTTAAGCTATATGAGGAAGCGCACCGACTGCCCCAAATTATCGCTACGTACTTGATGCAAATGAAGAAGCAGTTCTTTCAAAAGTGGGAACAACATCACTCAACGTAAATTGCTCTTTTGAGAGTCTATCCACCTGGGAAATAAACCATTGACTGTTGATCGAGGGTGTGAAAAGAGCTTCGAGACAAGCGAGCAAGCGAGACACGCGATACTTATAAAGCATTAGAGCACAACCTTAGAGCCAAAAACTACATTAAACGAAGATATAGGCATATATGGAATAGCGGTAATATTCAAGGCAAGAGTAGAGCTCTTGAGTTTAGAATACACCCCCCACAGAATCGATCGATCGGTAGAAATTTATTGTGCAATATGAGGGAAAGAGAAGATACGATCTTAAGGGAGATACGTCGAAATTATTGGAAAAGGGACAGTCTTAGCAGAGAGAAATGCCTCCAAGTTTTAAATGGAGAAAGCTGGCCAAAGCTCATTGGCTACAAACTTCGAATATGTTACAAGGCAATTGGTAAAGGAGAAATTTATTTAGATAAAGAAACTTGCCATTTTTATTTCGACGAACGATCTGAATTTGGGAAAGACCCGGAAACCCAGGTGTAGTAAATAAGTTTTCCCACATGGAAGCCGGTGCTACCACCAACTATCATTTTTTTTTAGATTTTCAATATTTCCTGTATGTCTTAAAAAAAAAACCATTTAATTTTGTGAAACGAACTTAATCGAGGTGGCCACAGAAACCTCTTCCAACCAAATTCCAATTCTTAGGTGCCACGGAAATTTCTTTTGGTTGGTTTCAAACCTCCAATCATTTGTTGGGAGATTTAGCAAACCTCTTTTCTCACTAGCTCCATCTGGCGGTGGTGGCGCCATCTACTTGACAGGCAGCGAATGAAGGGCTGTAAATTATACCTCATGTTTGGCGCCAACAAATTTTAAAAATTTTTTTACTTATTTATGAAGAATATGACTTAAATTTTAAATATAAATTTAAAAATGCATCATAAAACATATTACACAATCAAAAAATTTCATTTAAACATCAAATTAACCCATAAGTAAAAATAGGGAAACTTTTTGGCGAGAGATTTAGCCCTGTTTTTAGAGATGGAACTGTTCTAAATAGATTTTCTAATAAGAAAATGAATCTCTAGAAGTTCTGTGGCACTGACGATTTTTTCGAGAGATTAACAAACCAACCGTCGACAAAATCTCTAGAGATTTCTGTGGCATCCCCGAATATTTTGAAAAAGTGGTCCGGTGCGGTTTCAGGTTGAGGTTCGAGGAGTGGTCCGGCTCGTCGGTTTGTTGTCCTTGATATACACTTTATGTGCTCTGGAGCTGTCAAATGGAATGACCGCCTACTGCGCCACGTGCTCCAATGTAATTAAATTGACCTGTAAAATGAAACGAAAGCCCATTCCACACTTGAACTAAAAATCATACATTTTTATTGTTTGTTTTTCATTTTTCATATATTTTTGCTTTTGTTTAAAATTTATTTTTGAGTCATTGGCTCAGTCATATATTTAAATTTGTTATATACCATTTGTTTTTAATAATCTTTCTGTAATTTGTTCACTTGCTTCTTGAGGCCAAGTTGTTGCTTTGCTCTCTTTCTCTCTCTCTCTCGCTCTCTCTATGTGTCTCTCGCTCACTATATATATATATATCGATATATATAATTTGTTTGTTTTCCATTTATATGTTTACTTACTAATTTAATACACATTTTGTTGTCAAACCAAAAATGGAAAAAGAAACTCAAATCAAATTGTTCACTACAATTGCATAGAAAAGAAAATGAGAGAGCTATGTCTGATATATCAATAATTCAATTTTGGAATTGTTCAATTTATGTATTACATAATCATCTAGTTATATATCCATTATATATAATATGCAAATCCGGCTGCTTTTTTAGTTTAAGTTTCAGCTTGATCCAAATGAAACATAAATTTTATGTGGCGCCTAAAACTGCGCTGTAGTTTTTTTTGTTGTTGTCCATTTCCTGCTTAACTATACATGTGTTTGCATGTGTATGTATTTATGTACGTGGGTATGTACTATGGCTAAGTTCGTTTTCTTGCATGTTGTCTTTGTCTAACCTGCACTAAAAACACTAACTATTTCGCTCTGTTTCGAGCGCTCTCACTGCGTTTGCGTTGCGTTGTTCAATGTCAAGTATTTCAATTCAATTTCAGTTATAATAGACATTCAACACAATATGCAAATTGGAAATATATATATAATATGTTAAATATGTGTATGTGTATGCGTGTATGTATATTTGGAAAATATCTCTTTAGATCTGAACTTATACATATACATATATATATATAGAGAGTTTATATGTAATGCTATAATGTAATGCCTGTTTCAAGTGGCCCAACATTTTGGCACGTCTCTTAAGAAGTAATGGAGATGCGTTATTGTTTTTGTTTTGAATGAATGAAACCCAACCAAACCGAGTTCATTGTTTTTTTGTTTGTTTCTTTTTGTTTCAACATCAACTGATAATAATCACAAATGGAAATCATTTTTTTTACAGCATTTTGGTTTATTTTTGTTTAATATACAACATTATAAAATAATAATACAACTAGTTTTAAGATTTAATGATATTTACTAGGCGGCTGGAGAGAGCCTTGAAAAGGGTGATAATTTCTTTGGAATTTGTATACCCTAAGGCTTAAAGGCAATTGAAGTTTAAAATAACACAGAGTCGTATGGATCAGAGGATCAAATAATTTGCTAAAACACTTACTTTGGTCCCCCATTCGATTTATAAGGTTCACAACATGGCAGAATATCTCATACCAGAGTTCCCCCAGCCATAGCCCCTGGGGGATGAACATACGGGACAATTCTTATCGAATGCTTGCCGAAGGCTTGCATCATTGTGTGTTAGAGAAAGAGCTCTCTTCTTGGGAACCCTGCCTCATACACAAAAATTCCTACCACATATATCAATGAACAAAACTCAGCGTTGAATAAAATCAGCTTCAAACCACCAAACGCAACGAGCGGTTTGTACGAACAAAACTCAGCGTTGAATAAAATCAGCTTCATAGCGCCAAACATATCGAAAGGTTGAGAGTGAGACGGCTGATCAAAGAGCAAAGAAAACTCAGCATTGAATAAAATCAAAAGTACAATGGCGTAATGCATTGTGGTGGAATTAACAAGGTGAAGCCGTCATCCTCTGTTGAGGACCAGTTGATGTAGGCCTGTCACAATGCATTGGCCCTTTGAGAGCGCCATCTCGCTCGGCTTCACCTTATTAATTCCACCTTAAATACAACTATAACAGGCACTGCGGCCGCTTAGTGCGCTTCTCTCTCTCTCTCTCACAAAATGTTGCATGTAAGAACTTTCTGGAAAAGCTCTCAGTACCAGAGGTCGCAAAAATCGGTCCCCCGTTTGCCTGTGTCAGAAAACAACCGCTCTTGCGCGATCACATTGAATAGAGGTCGCTAAGCAACCTTTAACTTCGCTCTCTGCCTCTCTTTGGTTGTGAGAGGAGAGAAACACATATTTTTTTCTTTTTCTGTCAGGTCTATCTCGGGCCCTTTTGGCAAAATTCACGCATTCAAAAGGTCTTCTTCGTATGTATGCATTGGTGTGTACGCTGACTGCTTAGGCTCGGCTAACAATATGAATGTATGCGAAAATTAATGCCTTCTCTCGTTTTTTCTCACGCTGACTCGCTCTCTGTTTATGCTTAACTCTAGCGCTCTCTTGAGTCTGCAACCGATTGAAATAACCTTTTTACAGTTCGGTCTTCGTGAAGATCGCATTTGATGAACGATTGACTGCCTTGGGCGTGGTATGGGGTTGCTCTCAGACCGATCAGTGCTGTGTGTTCAACCACGGTAGCTGAAATTGCAGCTTCAATTCGGTTAAGGGAAGCCCGAGCGCGTTTTGTTTTTGTTTTTTCGGTCAGTGGTTGAGAGTTATTTACGAGCTATGCTCAGTACACATTTTAACTGAAAGCTTAAAAGTTGTAAATATATACTACGTTTATGCTATGGTCATTTGCAAAATCATTTCATGAAACATTTCCGAAAGTGCGTGCATAAACACCATTTCATGAATTCGACTTACACACGAAAGTTGACTATGAATTCGACGTCAATTCATGAAATGCTGTGGCGTTGCCAATTTAAGTGGGCAGATGCTACCAGATCTTGTTTTCTTAACTAACGTGCTTTAGCAAACAGTTGTTCATAAATTTTAGCCAATTGTTTGCGCACATAAAAATAAGTTTCAAGCACATAAATATCCATGAATATGAATTTTCAGAGCAAGCAATCGTTTAGGGCGGACAATAAATAAAACAACATATTAAGCCAGCTCGGTGGAAAAACTAAAAGAAACAACGCCAGATACAAAACGCTTTCCAATAGCAAGGGTAAAAACTAAGCTTTGTATGCTTAAAAAACCTATATGAGGTGAACGCAACAACTCAACCTCGGCGCTGGAGGGAAAACCTGCACCCACTTTAACAAACGAAATGAGCTATTTGGGACGCGTCCTGTATCAGCTTCTATGGCAGCTGGATAATACTGCATGACAAGAGGCTGCATTTTGCCTGGAATGCTCGTCTGGCTTGTACCAACGTCATCGTTCGCTTATGCCTCCACTGGCTGTACGTTGTTCCTTTTTAATCTAAAATAAAATTTGCCTTTGTTTACAATTGAACAGATGATCCCCGCTTTTATGCGTTACCACCCTAATTGAAGGCCAGAGGCGCAGCCAACTTAAGTTTGCGTTGGTGCTGCCACATCTGCCAAAAAGGTGGTCATTTTGTAAATTTACAAAAGCTGCATAAACAGGAACAAATTTGATTTTGCAAATTTCAAGAAAGCGTGAATTTCATAGCATAAACGTAGTAATAGCTAAAAAAATATAGCTAAATTGTAGAACTTTTTAACAGGCTTTAGGTCATTAACTAATGATTTTGTCCATAATTCCCAAGCGGTCATAGCACTTTTGTCATGAGGTACCTTCTGCCAGCTCTTTAAAGACAGTCCAAGACACTCGAATTGATTGGAATGAAAACGAACCTGATTCGCGGAGTAATAAGTATTAGAGAGAAAATTTTGCTGGAGCTAAAGATACTTTATAGTGCCAGTAGAAAATTAGCTTCTTATCAAAAGTTTTGTATCCCTTTTGCAAACATTGAAACATAACTTTTTCAACTAAGTAAAGGGTGATTTTTTTCTCAAACTTTGCCGTTCGGATTCGGCGTTAAACTGTAGGTTCCTTTCTTTTGTGCGAAAAATTTAAAGCACACACGCCAAGAGATTGAGAGAAGCTGTGGCTTCGGCCCTTTGGAGGAGCTGGTGCCATTTCACATTTACAAGGTTGATTTTTTAGCTATTATCTTTTGGCTGCCTACACTGGTTTAAACAGCTAACGCACGTTTCGTGTTTTGTTTCACTGTCAAACATCTTCAGTTTGGTCTATAATTTAACCATGAATCGTCTTACAAACGAACAACGCTTGCAAATTATTGAATTTTATTATCAAAATGCGTGCTCTGTTAAGAAAGTTCATCGCGCGCTTCTTCCATTTTATGGTCAGTTTAATCGACCCACTGAAGCGGCTATTCGGGCTATTGTGGCTAAATTTCGCACCAAATTTACATTGTTGGACATTAAACCACTAACACGCTTACGTAGAGTGCGAACTGAAGAAAATATTGCAGCTGTATTGGCCAGTGATTCGTCGCCGTTCGCAGCAATTGGGCCTCTGTTACTCAACAACGTGAAAAATTTTGCGGAAGGATTTAGGTGTGAAGCCTTTCAAAATACAGCTGGTGCAAGAATTGAAGCCGAACGACCTACCGCAACGTAGAATTTTTGGTGAATGGGCTCTTGAAAAGTTGGCCGAAGATCCACTTTTTTACCGAAAAATTGTGTTCAGCGACGAAGCTCATTTTTGGCTCAATGTGTACGTAAATAAGCAGAATTGTCGATTTTGGAGTGAATATCATTTATAAGCATTGCAAGAGCTACCAATGCATCCAGAAAAAGTCACAGTTTGGTGCGGTTTATGGGCTGGTGGCATCATTGGACCGTACTTCTTCAAAGATGATGCGAATCGTAACGTAACTGTGAATGGTGAGCGCTACCGTGAGATGATATCCAACTTTTTTTTGCCCAAAATGCAAGAGCTTGACTTGCATGACATGTGGTTTCAACAAGACGGTGCCACATGGACTTATTGAGAGGCGAGTTCGGTGAACATTTTATTTTACGTTCGGGACCAGACAATTGACCGCCTAGATCGTGCGATTTAACACCTTTAGACTATTTTTTTGTGGGGCTATGTTAAAGCTCATGTCTATACAGACAAGCCCGCTTCAATTGACGCATTGGAAGACAACATTGAAGCATTTATTCGTGACATACCGGCCGAAATGTTGGAAAGAGTATGCCAAAATTGGACTAAGCGGATGGAGGCCATTTTAGGCCCAATCCCGGCCAACATTTGCATGAAATAATCTTCAAACATTAAATTATATGGACCGTACTATCGATTCAAATAAAATTTTGGTTTTATGTGATTTTTTTTTTTATAAACTTTCCTATAGTCTAAAAATATGACCTTACTTTTCATAACAAAAACAAGTAAATCGTAAGCCTGCAAAGTATTTATATTTGTTTGCCACAAAATTTTGAAGCTTAGGTGTGTCAAGTGCTGCCCATTGGCATTGTGGCCAGTGCTACCCATCATAATGTTCTTTTTTCCTTATAACTCGACTATTGTTCATCCGATCTTTACCATTCCTTTGGCAAATTGATAAATAATCTTGATTACTAAATATCTTTAAAAGTTATGAACTATCTATCTGCATAACTGTAAAAGATATATTGTTTTTTTCAAATTTCGGGGGCGGGTGGAGGCGTGGCAAAAATTTAAAATCAACTTGATCTGCCTTTAAGTATAAGAAATGTTTGTCCCATACATGTCAAACCTCTATCTCTTATCATCTCTGAGATCTGTTTGTTAATACGAACAGACGGACGGAGGGACAGACGAACCTGGCTATAACGACTCGACTTTTTAGGCTGATCACTGTACCTTCGGTACAAAGTATTAAAAAAAAGCATTCTAATGATCAACAACCATAAATTATTACTTAATATAATTTTTCTTTAATTTTTAGGTAATGAACCTATTCAAATGAGCCAAAAAATAAATTGAGAATTTTTTGTTGTGTGTAAAAAAAAAATTATAGTGTTCGCAAACTTTTATGTTTCATTAACAACTTATTCATCTACACAATAAAACAAAAATTTTCATTGATATCCACAATTTGATTAAAAAAATACTTTTTGTTAAGTGTTGAACCTATTCAATTAATAAGTGTTCAATTGCCCGGGTATACAAACTTCCAATTGTTTTCTAGTTTTTTTTTTTTATGTGAACAAATTGCACTACTTGGGAATACAGCATAAATTTAATTATAGACCAAATGTAAACATTTTAATTTATTGAGCAATAATTTTGAATAGAGTTTAATTTAAAAATATAAAAAAAAATTGAATTCCATAACATTTTTCAACTTGTGTTTTCTTAAGTTTTCTTAAGTTTTGTTTTTCTTTTTTCTGCCTTACTTAGCACCCAGCACGTAAATAAATTCATATGATTTGGTTGTATTTTGGTTTTTTAGTTTTGTTTCTACAACTTAAAATAAACTCAATCCCCCTTAAAGGGGTTGACTTTGGAAATAATTGCATTTCTTTTGTTTTTGTTTTTTTTTTTATGTTTTTGTTTTAAATATTTATCATAATAATAGTATATAATACGAGTATTTATGCAATTGTGCAGTGTCACTGGAAAATGTTGTGCCACACACTGCACACATATCTAATTTGCTAGGATGCTTAAGGGTTTCTCCTGGTCAGTATGACAATTTGTATAGGGTTGTCGATAAAGTGCCGTTCTGTTAATAGTTTCGTTGTTTCACACAATGGAAAGTGGAAAGAACACTTTGTTTCAGGGAGTACAAAGAGCAGAGTAATTCTATTCAATTTCAAACCGTCTTAAATTTTAACTCTTTAGGACCTTGAGTTTGCACTTTCAAATTCCTAAAATGGGAACTATTTGACTTGAAATTGTGTTTTAATACTGTTTGGTACTCACAATTTGATTCCAGAGAAGAATTTCGGGAGATTTTGGGTAAGATTTAATTTCTAGACAAATCTTCCATACAAAACTTGTTTAACTGAATGGAGAAAGTTTAACTTGACACAAAACTTTTCAAGGGGACACTGTAGAAACCACAACTTGTGTGAGTAAAAGTGATAATTGCTTTTCATTTCACGCTCTCTCTCTCTCTCTCTCTCTAGGTGGGTGACCGACTCTCTAGAGGAGAGAGCTTGATTGGTTTTAAGTTTGCTCTCTTTCCCACTCTCTTGGTTGCTGTTGGGAGCAAAATAAATTGTATTTTGTAGCCTTGCTGAAATCTTGCTATATGCTAGCTAGAGACTCGCGAGAAGCTCGCTAAAGGCTCGCGAGAAGCTTGATAAAGGCTTGCTAGAGGCTCGCGAGAAGCTCGATAGAGGCTTGCTAGATAGAGGCTTGCTAGACCCTCGCTAGACGCTCGCTGAAGACTCGCTAAGGGATCGCTGAAGCCTTGCTTGAGGCTCGCTGAAGACTCGCTAGAAGCTCGCAAGAGGTTCGCTAGGTTTGCTAAAGGAACGCGAAAACTCGATAAAGGCTTGCTAGAGGCTCGCTAAAGAATCGCTGGAGTCTCGCTAAAAGCTCGATAGAGTCTTGCTAAAGGCTCGCATTAGGCTTGCTAAAAGCTCGATGGAGGCTCGCTAGAAACTCGATAAAGGTTTGCTAGAGGCTTTCTAGACCCTCGCTAGAGGCTTTCTAGATCCTCGCTAGAGGCTCGCTGAAGACTCGCTAAGGGATCGCTGAAGACTTGCTTGAGGCTCGCTAAAGACTCGCTAAAGCTCGCAGGTTCGTAGCGCTCGATAAACTTGCTGAGCCTTGCTAAAGAATCGCTAGTCTCGATAGGCTAAAGGCTCGCTTTAGGCTTGCTAGCTTGCTAAAAGCTCGATGGAGCTCGCTAGAAACTCGATAAGGTTTTTACTTAGACCCTCAGAGCTCGCTGAAAGACTCGCTAGGGTCGGGCTCGCTTCGCTAGAATCTCGCAAGAGGTTCGCTAGCAGCTCGATAAAGGCTTGCTAGAGCCTTGCTAAAGAATCGCTGGAGTCTCGCTTAAAGCTCGAGAAAGGCTTGCTAAAGGCTCGCTTAAGGCTTGCTAAATGCTTGCTAAAAGCTCGATGGAGGCTCGCTAGAAACTCGATAGAGGTTTGCTAGAGGCTTTCTAGACCCTCGCTAGAGGCTTGCTAGACCCTCGCTAGAGGCTCGCTGAAGACTCGCTAAGCGATCGCTGAAGACTTGCTTGAGGCTCGCAAGAGGTTCGCTAGCAGCTTGATAAAGGCTTGCTAGAGGCTTGCTAAAGAATCGCTGAAGACTCGCTGCAGGCTCGCTTGTTTTTAATTCTCTCTCTCTCTCTCTCTCTTGGTGATTAGTGGGCGGCTTGCAAGAGACTCTCTGGAGACTCGCTGGAGGCTCTCGAGAAGACCGCTGAAGGCTCGCTAGAGGCTCGCTAAGAGCTCGATAGAGGCTTCCTAAAGGCTCGCTGTAGGATTGCTAGACGCTTGCCAAAAGCTCGATGGAGGCTCGCTAGAAGCTCGATAGAGGTTTGCTAGAGGCTTGCTAGACCCTCGCTAGAGGCTCGCTGAAGATTAGCTAAGGGATCGCTGAAGGCTTGCTTGAGGCTCGCTGAAGACTCGCTAGAAGCTCGCAAGAGGTTTGCTAGGTTTGCTAAGGGCTCGCGAGAAGCTCGATGAAGGCTTGCTAGAGGCTCGCTAAAGAATCGCTGGAGGCTCGCTTGTTTTTAATTATCTCTCTCTCTCTACTTGGTTGTTTGACGGCGGTTGCAAGAGACTCTCTGGAGACTCTCTGAAGGCTCGCGAAAAGCCCGCTAAACGCTTACTAGAAGCTCGCTAGAGGCTCGAGAAGTTTACTGAAGGCTCGCTAGAAGCTCGATAGCGGCTTACTAGAGGCTCGCTGAAGACTCGCTAAAGGATCGCTGAAGACTAGCTTGAGGCTTGCTTAAGGTTCGCTTGTTTTAAATTGTTTTCTTTCTCTCTCTCTTTCTCTGTTTTTTGGTGGTTGGTGGCTGGCTTGCAGGAGACTCGCTAGGTTTACTAAAGAGGCTTGCTAGAGGCTTGCTGGACGCTAGCTAGAGGCTCGCTAGAAGCTCGATGGAGGCTTGCTAGAGGCTCACCAGAAATTTGATAGAGGCTTGCTTAAGGCTCGCTGAAGGCTTGCTTGAGGCTCGCTTGAGGCTCGCCGGAGGCTGGCCTGCTTTTGAATACTTCTCTCTTCTCTCTCTTCTCTCTCTCTCTCTCTCTCTCTCTCTCTCTTTCTCTCTCTTGGTTGTTATTGCGCGGCTTGCCACAGGGTTCGCTGTAGACTCGCTAAAGGCTCGCTTTAAATTTATTGTCTCTCTCTCACTCTTGCTTGTTGTTTGTTGTAAAAGAAAGGCTTGCATGAGGGCTTACTTGAGGCACGCTGAAGGCTCGCTCTTAGATATTCTCTCTCTTAGTTGTTGTTGGGAGCAAAACAAATATTTCTTGCAAAAGGCTTACTGAAGGCTCTCTGAAGACTCTCTAAAGGCTCTTTAGAAGGCTTGCTCAAGTTTTTCTTTAAATTTTGCTCTCTTAAATTTGAGAGAGAGAGAGAGAGCTCTTGGTTGTTATTGGGAGGAAGAACAATAATTCAGAGAGTTAGTGCTCGGATCGCTGAAGGCTTGAACGAGCGTAATCTAGTGTCTTTATGCTGCAGTTTTTGCAACAACACTTGGGCATCACGGTCTGCGTAAAGCCATGATACTTCTGATTTGCAGTTTCAGAGAGTCCAAGTTTCCTAGTTAAAGTACAGTTCGGTCAAAAGTTTCAAAAAAAAAAAATTGTAGGCAATTAACCAACGGCACTTGATCTCGGTAATAAATTGTATTGTCCCGCCATTGCAATGAGAAACCCTGCCCTAGTCTAGTTAGTATTTTTGTTGTTGTAACATTTCTTAAGTGTCATTAAGTGTAATTTACATGGCCTAAAAATGTAGCATACTTTTTGGGGGTAAAAACGGGTAGAAGTTAATCAGCAAAACACAAACATTCACAATACAACACCACACAAACACTCACACACACACACACAATCTCTCTCACACACAACTTAAACAATCGCTCGCTAGGGTCAACTCAACGGCAAACAGAAGTAACTCAGCGTTTGGAATTCAAAGGTTTCTTTAGACACCATTCGGTGTTGGATTGGTGTTGACCACGGTCGCTCATCTACCGCAACCGCCGCCCATACCACCGCTACCCAAATGCACTGAAGTCGCTGACAACTCGACGCGTTGACACTGGCGGCGCTCGACAATGACCGCCGCGGGCAGCGACTATTCCAACGCGGGTCATACATTCATGGCATAATACACCGAGCCCTGTGCCTGAGCGGCGGTGGTTCCACCCATCACAGGTTGTTGTTGTTGTTGTTGCTGCTGCTGCTGCTGCTGCTGTTGCTGCTGTACAGCTGCCGCTGTTGTGGGCGAGACCATGGCATTGCAATCACTGTGCGAAACGGCTGCTGCTCCTTCGGGTACGCCACGTTCACTAAAGCCCGGCATACCGCCATCTGTGCCAAATTGATAATGCTGCGGCATGAGACGCTGCTGCTGCTGTTGCTGCTGCTGCTGTTGATGTTGCTGCTGTTGATGTTGCTGTTGAGCTGCCGCATGCGGATGCTGACCATAGTGAGCGGCATGACCACGACCACTAACCACATGCAACTGCATGCCCGGCAAAGCATAACCAATGGGCACACGTATTGTCTGCTGGGTGACCTGAAAGAGGGTTGAGATAATGTGGAAAGATTAGGGATTGCTTAACACTCGTGGGAAGTCGTCATCTGTGGGTTCGGCCAAACAAACGCTAGAGCTAAGGTCTAGAACTAGATCCTTTTGGGTACGCCTTTGTTTTTGCAAAGTCAGCCGCTTTTGACATGAGTATTGAGTAATGAGTATCGAGTACTGAGTATTGAATACCGACTGTTGAGTACTGAGTATCGAGTACTTAGGAGAAAATCAAACCCAATCGTACCTAAACTTATGTTTCAATCAAAAATTCTGTTTTGGTTTCAACACTATTTGGTTTTCGACTCCGTATCGGTATATTTTGTAAACGTTTTAAGCTCAGGAAAATTCTTCTGGTTTATTTCATAAAAAGAAATGTATAAATCGACTGAGCCTTCACTTTAAGCTCAAGGACTGTGTCAGAGCTGCTTTCCTTATTAAGTTTTACTTGAACCGAAATGGATAACACAAGTACTTTTATGTTCAATGGTAATCATGACCTTATCATGAGGGTCTAGGAATGTAGAATGCAATGTTTTCAAAGAGACAGATCTCGCGTTTGCTTTTCTTTTTTAAAGATCTAACCAAATTGCTTAAAAGTCTCCCTTAATTAAGTGCCAGCTTTACAGTCTAGTTGTGGCACTCCGAACCGAAACTGTACCAATACAATGTTTAGGTTCTGTTGGGTATTTTCGGTTCCAAAAGTATCGGTACTCTGATACCGCTTTACACAAAATTAACAAAATCTTTTATACTGGAAGAGTGTATACGGTGCCGGTTCTAAATCCGGTTTGATTTCCTGGTACTGACTATGGAGAACTGAGTATTAAGTATCGAATACAAAGTATGAAAGTCTGAGTATCGAGTACTGAGTATCGATTATAGATTACCTAGTAAAGTGAATTGAGTATAGCTTCGAGAATCGAGTATGGAGAATCGATAATTTAGAATCGAGTATCGAGAATCGGGAGGCGAGTATCGGGGATCAAGAATCGAGTATCAAGAGTAGAGTATCGAGAAATGAGAATCAAGTATCAAGTAAGAATCGATTAAGTATCAACTACTGAGTATCGAGTAATGAGTATGGAGAACTAAGTTCTAAATACCGAGTGCTGAGTACCGTTTATGGAGTATCGAAAAGCGAGTATCAAGAATAGAGTATTAAGAAACGAGTATGTATCATGTATACAAGTAGCGTGAATCGAGTATCACGAATGTTTTAAATAACGTGAATTGAGAATATAGTATCGAGTAATGAGTATCGAGTAATGAGTATCGAGTAATGAGGATCGAGCAGTAAGAATCGAGTACTGAGTATTGATTATTGAGTATCGAGTACTGAGTATTCAGAGCTGAGTAACGAGTACTGAGTATCGAGAACTGAGTGCTAAGTACCGAGTACTAAGTACCGTTTATAGAGCACCCAGTATCGAGAATTGAGTTTCTTATATAGGGAATCGATTATCGATATTCGAAAATCAAGTATCAAGAATCGAGTATCAAGGTTGGAGTACCAAGAACAAGTATGTTTCAAGTATCGTAAATCGAGAATCGAGTATCAAGTATGTTTAGAGTATTGTGAATCGAGTATCTAGAATTGAAATTAAGAATCGAGTAATCAGAATCGAGCACTAAGAATTGAATTCTGAGTATCGAGTAATGAGTATCGAGTACTAAGTATGGACTACTTAGGATCGTGTAATGAGTATCGAGAATTGAGTTTCTTGAATGGAGAATAGAGTATCGAGAATCAAGTATCAAGAATAGAGTATTTGGAATCGAGTATGTATGATGTAGAGTGAATCGAGAATCGAGAATCAGTATCAAGGTTAGAGTACCAAGAACAAGTATGTTTCAAGTATCGTAAATCGAGAATCGAGTATCAAGTATGTTTAGAGTATTGTGAATCGAGTATCCAGAATTGAAATTAAGAATCGAGTAATCAGAATCGAGCACTAAGAATTGAATTCTGAGTATCGAGTACTGAGTATGGACTACTTAGGATCGTGTAATGAGTATCGAGAATTGAGTTTCTTGAATGGAGAATAGAGTATTGAGAATCAAGTGCCAAGAATAGAGTATTTGGAATCGAGTATGTATGATGTAGAGTGAATCGAGAATCGAGTGTCAAGTATGTTACAAGTATTGTGAATGGCGAATCGAGTGTCACTTGTGCTTCAAGTATCGTAAATTGAGATTTAAGAATCGAGTAACTAGTACTGAGTATCGAGAACTGACTACTAAGTACAGAGTACCGAGTACAGTTTATAGAGCACCTAATATCAAGAATTGAGTTTCTTGAATCGAGAATCGAGTATCAATAATCGAGTACTAAGAATCGAATAATGAGTATCGACTACTCAGTAATGGGAGCCGAGTACAGTGTACTGAGTATCGTTTATGGAGTACCTAGTATCGAGAATTGAGTTCCTTGAATCAAGAATAAAGTATCGAGAATCGAGTGTGAGTGCGTATTAGGTATGTTTCAAGTATCGTAAATCGATAATTGAATAAAGAATCGTGTACAGAGTAAAGAGAATCGAGTACTGGGTATCGAGTACTGAGTATAGACTACGGAGTAATGGGAATTGAGAACTGAATTCTGAAACCGAGTACTGAGTACCGCTTATAGAGTACGGTGACATGACAAAACGCCCACGGACATAAGGCCCATATGAAAAATTTCGATCACTACTTTGAAATATAATTCCAAATTTTTCTGGGCCTTTTGACCGGACATAAAGCCCATGGGTGTAATGTCCGTATTCAAATTTAAGTGACATTAAATACACAGTGCTGAATATAAAATTTAACAAATTTATGCTTTCCACAGAGTGTTTACAATTTTGCTCCTTTAAAATGGACATAGAAATTCTGTCCCATTTTGGGCACTTGAGCCACGGTCACACCGGCAGGGCTGAAAAGGCACTAATAGTAGGTTGGCAGTGCGTCTGCACTCTGCTGTTTATTAGTGGTATTCATTAAAGCAATTTAGATTTGGTTTAGATTTCGTTTAAGGCTTTAACATTGATTTGATTGAGGCTCGTGAACAGCTGTTAGTGAGAAAGAACATCTGACTGACAAGGAAACAAAGCAAATTATCTGGGAGGCCTATGAGCAAAAATGCAGTCAATGGCGGGTTTCTTTCCGTAAATACAAATAAAATTCGAAATTGGTGTCTTTTGGAAATGAATGAGAAGTGAAACTTTATTTGAATATTAATTGACTCTAATCGCCTGAACAGGTTGCGATGCGGTGACTCCATTTTAGTCTCTACTTTGATAACCTCCTCGGCCACAGCGCCTCCCACAACAGCAACGGCTGGGGATATCTGAGCAAAGAGTACGTCCAATGCCTCTTTACGAAGAGTAGATCATCACGGATGGTCTGTACCAGTTAAAGTCCCTAGTTTTGTAACTGGGATCGCTTTGATGGTAAGATCGAAATTGCTGAAGAATCCGAAGCACAACTATGTCTGGACCATTGCGTTTCAACTTGCGCTGGTAGCGCAGTCACATCTAAGTCCAGCCATGCCGAAAAGGCTGGATACTGCACTTTACGTTGCAGTGCTTGGACACCGTTTCGTAGTTAACCTTCTCCTTGGGTTTTGAGATTATCTTGTACTTGAGGGTCTCGCGCGCAGCCCCGGAAAAGTCTTCCTCTGTGACCAGCCTGTCGCTGCTTTTGCTATTCCAAGCATTTTTGACTCTGTCCACTTTAGGCCGCTGATATGCAAGAGACAGCTAGTTCGTTTTCAAATTAAAGCGCCATATTTCTGGCTATAATTTCAGAGTTTTTATTAAACTGGGCAAAAGTCCGACGAGATGTGGGCCTTATGTCCGAATATAATGTGGACATAAGGCCCATAACATTTATAAATTTAATTTCGATGCATACTACGATTAATTTTGATATGGGCCTTTTGTCCGTGGGCGTTTTGTCATGTCAGAATTAAGAATCAAGTAATGAGGATCGAGCAGTAAGAAGCGAGTACTGAGTATTGACTATTGAGTATGGAGTTCTAAGTGTTCAGAACTAAGTAACGAGTATTGAGTATCGAGAACTGAGTACTAAGTACTGAGTACAGTTTATAGCATAGCTAGTATTAAGAATTGAGTTTCTTGAACCGAGAAATTTGAAAATAGTTCTCTTCTCTATGATAATCGCAATCGAGTAAGAAGAATCATACGTATCAGACGAAGTTTCGTATTGACGATAATTGAGTACTTGTCGAGTATCGTGCGTACTTACTTTATATATATAAATTGTATCGATAATCGCTAATCGTGTAAGAAAAATCAAGTATCGAGTATCAAGAACGAGTAAGTTTCAAGTATTGTGGATCGATAATTGAGTACTATGAATCGAGTATCGAGTATCGAAAACTGAGTACTAAGTACTGAGTACAGTTTATAGCATAGCTAGTATTAAGAATTGAGTTTCTTGAAGAGAAATTTGAAAAGAATTCTTTTCTTGAGAAAATTGAGTATCGATAATCGCTAATCGTGTAAGAAGAATCAAGTATCGTGTATCAAGAACGAGCAAGTTTCAAGTAACGTGAATCGATAATAAGAATCGAGTATCGAGTACTCAGTACCGAAAACTGAGTACCGAATACCGTTTATAGTATCCCCTCTCACCTGTTGATACTCCAGTATATTCTGTCGCTGCAGATGCGCCATTTTGGGATCCACACTGCTGCTGGTGGCAAACTGTGAATAGGTCTCCGCATTGTATGGTATCAGGACCATGGTCTGATGATAATTACGCAACGGCGGCGGTGATTCCGGTCGTCGGGTGGGACTGCGTGCAAAATGTGAACTGTAGCTGCTGTGCTTGCTCTGCTCAATGGCGGTGGCCGTGGCGGTGGCCGTGGTCACACTTTGGCAATTCTGGGCGGCGGCATACAGCAGTGAGGCCTCATCGCCCTGCTGCTGTTGCTGTTGTTGCTGCTGTTGGATCATGGTCTGACGGAACATGGTACCGGCGGGCAGAGTCTGATAGTAGGTCTGTTGTATGGCAGCGGCAGCGGCTGCATCCACGGGAAAACGTTGCTGTTCACCGCTCTCACTGTAGAAGCTCCAGGTGCGTTGCTCGGTCTTCTGCTGGGCAATGGTGTTGGCCTGAAGGGCGGCGGCCATTTGCTGTTGCAGTTGGGCCTGTTGTAGGGCGGCAGCAGCAGCCGCCTGTTGCTGCTGTTGCTGTTGCTGCGGTACATTCTGTGGCGAGGGATTCTGTTTGGCCGTATTGGGCATGGCATAACCTTTGACTGCCTGCGGCACGGGTTGACTATTCACCACTGTGGGTATGGAAGCACTTAGCTGCTCTTGCATTTGGGCCAAGATCTCGTTGGTGGAACTAAACTTGGGCTTAATGCCACGCACCGAGGGTCGCTTATTGAAGCCATAATCATTCTGCTCGTCATCGTCGCTGCTCAGCTGCGACTGTTCCCCGCCGGTATAGCGTTTCTTTAGCTGCTCCGTGCGTTTGGCCTCGGCCTGGGCAAAGGCCGCCAGCTCATCCTGCTGGCCGGCAGCCTCCTGACCCGGTGTGCCCGCTATAACATCTGGAGCCACTTTGCGTGTTTCTTCCCCATTGGCTCCCCCACCGGCTGCTCCGGCTCCCAGGGCTAAGCCAGCCAAGCCCTGAGCCGCCATAGCAGCTGCAGCTGCCTGCTGAGCTGGATCACCGGCAGCAGCTCCCAACAGTTGACCCATATTAAAGTCGGCCGCTGCCGCAGCGGCTGCATAGTGAGCGGCATGATTATGTCCATGCTGGTGGGCAGCCGCAGCTGCGGCCAGGGTGTAATAGGAGGAGAGATCGTCCTTGTTGCCCGCCACACAGGCGGTCAGTGGGGCCAGCGTGGAGAGAAACTGACGCTTGGGTTCCGTCTGACGTGGCGGAGTACGGTGTATTTGGGTATGCACCACCGGCACTTGGATGCCCATGCCCAAATCCGGGGCAGCCGGGCAACGGCATTCCTGTCGAAAGTCGTACATCTCAGTCAGCAATTCATCATCATCATCCTGGGCTCTAAACCACCACCACCTACCTGTGGTATAATCACTATGGGATTCTCCTCCAGCTCCATGATCTTCTCCTGTTTCTTGTCACGATTGAAAATGTCGGCAATCTTCTTGTAGGCCGATGAGCCGCTCGAGGAGCTGGACACCGAGCTGCTGGGCGAGAAGCTCTTCTCGCCATTCATAAACTTCTGGGCCTGAGTATTGGGATGTGGATTGGGATTCTCCTCGCCGGCGGGACTATCGCGTTGGGCCAGCTCATCGGAGCCACGTTCACTGGCATCGGCCTCATCGTCCAGGGCGCGCGTTAGCGACAACTCCTCCACCAGATCCTCATCAATGTCACAGGTCAACTGTTTGATGCGATCCTCCAAAGAGATGTCCGACTTGACGGCCTTTTTTCTAGAAGATTGAGTGAGAGAAGATTCTCTTTAGTTGTATGCTAAGTGGGTGAAAAGCCAAACCTACTTGATTAGAGAACGTCTCAATATATTCCGTTCCATGCTGCGACGTAGGGTTTCCGAGTCGCCACAGCTACCGGGTAAATGTGTGACCAAACAGCCCGCCCGCTTGGACTCATCAAAGGCACGCAACGCCTCTGAGGTCAACACCGGAGCCTGATGTGCCGACACACTGGGGAAGAGCTGACGCACCGCCGAATTGGGACGTAAAGCATTGTTGAATAGCGTCGAGTGCTTCTTGATGGGTATCAACTCGTTGATTTGATTCTCGCTGTCATCCAATTCGCCGGCCAGGGACTGTGCATCACTGTCCAGGCCCGCATTGGCCTGATCTTCGGTGACAAAGCGTACCGAACGTTTGGTGTTGCCACTCTCATCCTCCGAGGTGGTGTTATTCTGGTCATCGGATTGCTAAAACAGAAAACTCCCATAAATTGAAAGTCGCTTCCCGGCCACCTCAGCCCCGTCACTCACCTGGGAAATGGAGTCCTGTTTCCAGAGTTTGCCCCCCTTCAATATGCCACTGATCTGTGTGGGCGATGTGGTCTCCTTGGGCGGTATGGGTGGCGGCTTCTGCTCATCGTAATCGGCACGTGCAGCCTCACTAGCCGCTGCTGCCGCCGCCACGGCACTCGCCTTGGCCGGCAAGGCTGGTGGCATTATATCAGCAGCACCCGCCGTTGATGGATCCTCGTGCGCTTCGCGTATGATGCGTCGCTCGGTCACTGTGGTCATAGTGGTAATAGTTTCAACAACAAATCGTTTATTTTTGGTAGAGCTACTGCTGGAGGCGATCTTGCCACCGCCCACATCCTTTCTAACCTTCCCATATATATATATATACACCCAATACACAAACAAATCACGGCAGCGAGCGGCAAAAGAGAGGTAACAATCAGTTGTATATTTGTTGGTTCCTTAAGCTAGGTGACCAAATGATGGACAGGATAATGGACTGACTGATATGTACATGCATATATGCATTTGGTGGAAACACTAAACCTCTAGAAAACAGAGCTTTAGACTAGCGATGGGCAGGTAGTCGCCCTTTACGCCCGGTCAGGGCGGTCAGCCCAATTGTGATTCATCGGAGTAGTCTTAGAATCAAATGGATGTACTAAAGTCGAAATCTAGCCCGAATTGGCGAGACTAAAATCGGCTTTAAGTTTAGATATTTTTATACCCCTGTACCAAAAGTTTGGGCAAAAGTATGTAAGAGGAAGGAGGAAATACGTCATATCTACCATAGTTTTGAAGTTGGATGGGTAATAGCTTCTAGAGTTAGTTAATGATTAGCATTATTTATCGATTTGCCGAAGAAATGATAAAGATCGAATGAACGATTCTCAAGTTATGAGCAAAAACAAGACCAGTGACTAAACAGTGACTCGACAGTGACTAAACTGCGAATAAACAGTGAATTGGCAGTGACTAGACAGTGACTTAACAGTGAGTTGACAGTGACTAACAGTGACTAAACAGTGACTAAACAGTTACTTGACAGTGACTAAACAGTGACTAGACAGTGCCTTGACAGTGACTGAACAGTGACTGAACAGTTACTAAACAGTGACTAAACATTGACTAGACAGTGACTAAACAGTTACTAAACAGAGACTTAACAGTGACTAAACAGTTACTTGACAGTGACTAAACAGTGACTAGACAGTGCCTTGACAGTGACTAAACAGTGAGTTGACAGTGACTAAACAGTGACTAAACAGTTACTAAACAGTTACTTGACAGTGACTAAACAGTGACTAGACAGTGACTTGACAGTGACTTGACAGTGACTAAACAGTGAGTTGACAGTGACTTAACAGTGAGTTGACAGTGACTAAACAGTGACTAAACAGTGACTAAACAGTGACTAAACAGTGACTAGACAGTGACTAAACAGTTACTTGACAGTGACTAAACAGTTACTTGACAGTGACTAAACAGTGAGTTGACAGTGACTAAACTGTGACTAAACTGTGACTAAACAGTGACTTGGCATTGACTAAACAGTGACTTGACTGTGACTAAACAGTTACTAAACAGTGACTAAACAGTTTCTAAATAGTGTTTTGACAGTGACTGAACAGTGAGTTGACAGTGACTAAACAGTGATTAAACTGTGACTAAACAGTGAGTAAGCAGTGACTAAACAGTGACCAAACAGTGTCATAAAAGTGACGAGAGGTGTTCTACAAGACTCGGTACTAGGACCTCTGTTGTTCTCTGTATATATTAATGATCTTCCAATTAACTAGTCTAATTGAAAAGTCCATATGTACGCTGATGATGTCTAGATATATGTTAGTCGTCCGTTAATTAGAATTCATGATTGTATCAATGTTTGTAATAATGAACTTTTAAAAATAGACCGGTGGGCTAAGGACAATGGGCTTCTATTGAACCCTTCTAAGTCAAAATGTATTGTTATACATAAAAAAGCCCTCCGATTAAATACGAGAGCCAGACTTCCAACTTAGGCATCATCTTTAATAACACACTTTCGTGGAGTAAACATGTCTCTAAAGCGTGCGGTACAGCGTATGGACTTTTGAGGCAACTCTCAGTGTCACAAATGTTACTACTGATACAAATTAAGCTTCTTAATGCAAAGACATACCTTATACCCTCACTTTTTTATGGACTCGAAATATTCGGACACTCCAATGTAGATGACATGAAAAAATTAACGGTAGCTTTAAATTCAATTGTTAGATATATTTATAACCGTCGAGTCTCTGACCATATTACTTCTCTAGCATGTACGATTTTTGTCCTACAGTGACAAAAAAGTGACTTTACAGTGTCTAAACAGTGACTAGACAGTGACTAGACAGTGACCAAACACCAATGTTTAAGATAACTTCTCTTCCAATCCGAAAAGAGCATTGATCTAGACTTCGAGCTTGTGGGCAAGGAAAGTGCGTTATTGACAAAAAAAAATCGATTTAAGGAATGTATTAAATACTAACTCACATTACCCGTCCTTGCCGGGTGAGCTAAAACTAAAATGTTTTATTTCTGGGATGGAAGCCGGTTCTGAACCGAACCAAAACCAAACTATTCCAAACCCTTTATGGGTTCCGGAAAACCTAAAAATGAAATGAGTTTTTGAAACTTTTAATATCTGTGATTATGGAAATAATAAATTCTTTCTCTAGCAGATATTTTCTAGTTTAGTTGATAGCGTTTCTATATTCTTTACCAAGCTATCCGAAATTACGATTCTGCATTGCAGCTAGGAATCCGATTGAAAATCTTTGCCTGTCCGTTTGTCTGTTCGCATGAACGCACACATCTCGTAGAGGGTAAAAGTTTGGCAGAACCCTAGATTCCCTGCCGTCTCGTAATTTTGGAATAGTCGTTATATATCTCACAATTTAGTTCGTAACTTTTAGGCATACTATGTTTAGTAAAGTCAAGTTAAGAGCAAATCAAGGTGCTATCTGCTGCTACTACAGCCGCGAAACACATACCTGATCGATTTTCTTACTTGATTATTATTGTTGAAATTAGAATTTGAATTTCTATGAGGAATCTTTATTTTCTTAGTACAATCTCCGATCACTATAGGTAGCTATTGTGAAATTGCGAAGTTCCTATCTATTACGGGTTTTCCCTACACTTTTTTTTTTTTCAATGTCTTATCACTTTATGAATATAGATAGACAATGTTAAAAACGGCGCTTGATCCCACGACTTCGACGTTGTCTAAGCGAGTGTCTTGTCTTAACAAAGTCCTCCTTCAGAATAGCCTTCAAAGCCTTCAGCGATATTTCTTTTATTATCTCAATCGACTCAAAGCGGAGTGGTCTCTGGAGTTTGCTGAATAGTCAGAAATCACACGGTGACACGGTTAAACGTCGCTCTTAAAAATACACTCCATGAGTATAGTGTATGTGTTTATAAACAAAAAATACTTTATTATGTAAAAAAAAATATATGCTCGTAAGTATGACAATTATATATGCAATGCTCGATGCTCGTTTGGAAGTTCAAGTCAAGGGATACGACTTATGAAATATGTGTGCAAAATGTTGCATTTTGTTTGTGCATGATACTCGGGTTCGATACGTAACGAAACTTTTGTTTTTTGCTTTCAAACTGAAAATGGTTAATGGTTAATTTACCTGCTGTGGGTGAGGGTTTATATTGTGATTGTAGCACATATTTGGGTCTCTCCTCGCCGGCAATGATCTCTTTCTGGGTGATGCGACGCTCTGGTGAGCTGGTGTGCAAAGGAAGTATGGCCACAGCTGGTACACCGAGTGGTGTTAGCTCCTCTTGACATTGCGGGGAGCTGCATTCTGTGTGAAAAAAACAAGAAAGAGAGTGAGATCAGTAAGAATATTTTACTTGCGAGTTTTTAAACAATTATAAGATAGATTAGAAGAAAGAAGATCTATATGAATATAGTCAACCGATTTAGATCAAACTTGGCAGAGTGATGATGAAACTTATAAATACAAAAATTGGAGACTCTACCAGCATTAACAAAAAAGTTTTTCTCAATAGAACTAAATTTTCGAAAGATTATTCCTATTTATTTCGAATTTGGTTTAAACTTTGGAGAATTGCATATTTGAAGTCAATAGCATTCAAAACAAACAAGTTTTTCTTACCAAGACTAATTTTCGGACCTAGCAAAGTTCTCAAGTCATTTTGAAATCATATTTTGCCCGTATTAAATAGACGATCAAAGGGGAAGGTAGACTGATACGATCGTTTACGAGTTCACTTGGTGGGGGAGGGGTTCCTGCCTGTTGCGCATAACTCAAAAGCGGAAGCGCGCTTGAAGGATCAGCATTATAGGGTGGGGCCTTTGTTTGTTTGTTTGCGCTTCGTTAGACCCAACAACAAATTAATAAACAGCGATCCAGCCATTTCGTTTCATTTCGTTCCGTTCAGCTTGTTGCTTGACAATCAATAAACCATGACCAGCCAACAAACCATTAATGTAAATGTTTATTCAGCCCAAATGGATAAGTCCTTTTTCGTACAACAAAAACTCTTTAAATTGAGTTTACCATAAATCAATCAATCGACTCGCCATGCGGGTGGCCATCAAAAGTTGAGTTTGTTATACCATGGGATGGTCTACACGGAATCCCTGCTGACTTTAATTAACTAGAAAATTATACGACGACATTTTCACAAATATTTTTGCTCCATCAAAAATGTTTCATAATTAGATTTGTACAAAGGCAAGAGGGAAAAGCATTTGAATAGAAATTTCCGTGGGATGAAAACACTGGAGAAAAATGTGTGTATAAAATATGGAAATACTTGAGGCAGGTACAAAGAGAAGTACAAATGGATTCGAATATAAAAAGCAAACATTTCGAAAAGGTTGGTTTAGAACCTTAAAATTCTTCAGTGAAACCTAAATTGTGCTTAATGTGGAAACAAGAATAAGTCATGCTTCTAATATGTTCGGTTCTGCACAGATTTTGTGACTATTTATAGAACCAGTTGAACATCTTTAAGAGCAAATTCACATTTTCTGTTCTCAAAACTCGATTTGTAGAATTTTTCGAAAAGTTGTTGATTCCAGCGGATTTTTTATAGAGCAAAGCTCTTTAATGGACGTTCGACTGGAGGAATTCAACAGATAGTCAGATTCTTTTGGGTACGCCTTCGTTTTTGTAAAGCCAGTAAGCATTTGCCATTTGCCGTAGCAGCAGGTAGATTGTGTGTGTATGTGTTCTGAGCACTGAGTACCGTCCTCTGGGTATCGAGTACTGAGTATCAAGTTCTGAGTGTCGAGAACTAAGTTTTGAGTATCAAGTATCAGTAGCGAGTAATTATTATCGAATACTGAGTGTCAATTACTGAGTATAGAGCATAGTAGCGAGTATATCGAGTAATTAGCATTAAGTTCTGACTATCGAGAACTGACTAGAGCACTGAGTACCGTGTTCTGAGTGCCGAGTACTATGTTGTCAGTATCGAGTCCTGAGTATCGAGTACTCAGTAGGGAGTAATTATTATCGAATACTGAATACTGAGTATAGAGCATTCTATCGAGTACTGAGTAGCGAGTATATCGAGTAATTAGCATTAAGTACTGACTATCGAGAACTGACTAGAGCACTGAGTACCGTGTTCTGAGTATGGAGTACTGAGTATCGAGTACTTAGTATTGAGTTCTCAGTGTCAGAGTACTAAGTTTTCAGTATCGAGTACAAAGTAATAAGTAATTATTATCGAATACTGAGTATTGAGTATCGATTACTGAGTATAGAGCATTGTATCGAGTACTCAGTAGCGAGTATTTCGAGTAATTCGCATTGAGTTCTGACTATCGAGAACTGAGTATAGAGCACTGAGTAGAGAGTACTGAATATCGAATAGTGAGTACTGCTTAATGATTATTTAGTACTCAGTATGGAGTATCAAGTACTAATTAAAGCGTATTAAGAATCGATTATTGTGAATTGAGTACTAAGTATCAAGTACTTCAAATCGAGGTCTAAGCACTGAGTATCTTGTTCTGAGTATAGAGAAATAAGTGTCAAGTACTGAGTAGCGAATACTGAATACTGAGTACTAAATAGAGAGTTATGACTATCGAATACAGACTATCGACTACTGAGTATAGAGTATTGTATCGAGTAATAAGTAACATGTATTGAGACTTGGGTATCAAGAACTAAGTATCGAGTACTGTGCATTGAGTTCTAAGTATCAAGTAATGAATATCGAGTATTAAGTATCGAATAAGTATAGCGTATGGAGTTTCGATTATTAAGAATCGAGTACTTAGAAACGAGCTCTGAGCACTTAGTATCTAGTTCTTAGTATCGAGAATTAGGTATCGAGAGTAGCGAATACTGAATACTGAGTACTAAATAGAATACAGACTATCGACTACTGAGTATAGAGTATTGTATCGAGTAATAAGTAACAAGTATTGAGACACGAGTATCAAGAACTAAGTATCGAGTACAGTGCATTGAGTTCGGAGTATCGAGCACTGAGTAGCGAGTTCTGAATATCGAATACTGAGTAATGAATATTGAGTACTAAGCTTAGAGTGCTGAGTATGGAGTATTAAGTACTAAGTATAGCGTATTGAGTATGGATTATTAAGAATCGAGTACTTAGAAACGAGCTCTGAGCACTGAGTATCTAATTCTGAGTACTGAGTAGCGAGTATTAAATATCGAATACTGAGTACTAAGTAGAGACTAATGATTATTGAATACAGAGTATCGACTATTGAGTATGGAGTATAGAGTAATAAGTAGCAAGAATATTAAGAATCGAGTATGATGTACTGAGTATCGAAAGCTTCGCATTAAGTTCTAAGTATCGAGCACTGAATAGCGAGTACTGAATATCGAATACTGAGTAATGAATATTGAGTACTAAGTTTAGAGTGCTGAGTATGGAGTATTAAGTACTAAGTATAGCGTATTAAGTATGGATTATGAAGAATCGAGTACTGAGTATTTAGCACTTAGAAACGAGCTCTGAGCACTGAGTATTTAGCTCTGAGTATCGACAAATAAGAAAAACTAAGAGTAGCGAGTTTTAAATATCGAATACTGAGTACTAAGTAGAGAGTAATGATTATTGAATACAGAGTATCGACTACTGAGTATGGAGTATCGAGTAATAAGTAGCAAGTATATAAGAATCGAGTATGATGTACTGAGTATCGAAAGCTTCGCATTGAGTTCTAAGTATCGAGCACTGAATAGCGAGTACTGAATATCGAATACTGAGTAATGAATATTGAGTACTAAGTATAGAGTGCTGAGTATGGAGTATTAAGTACTAAGTATAGCGTATTAAGTCTCGAGTATTGAGAATTGAGTATCGAATACTTAGAATCGACTTTTGAGCAGTGAGTATCTATTTCTAAGTGTTGAGAACTAAGTATCGAGTACTGAGTAAAGAGTTTTGAGTATCAGGTACTTAGAATCAAGCTCTGAGCACTGAGTATCTAGTTCAAAGTATCGAGAACTAAGTATTTTGTTATTAGATGTACGAGTATCGAGTACAAGTATCGAGTATTAAGTAAAGAATATTAAGTATCGAATACTTTGAATCGAGTTTTGAGCACTGAGTATCTAGTTCTCAGTATCGAGTATTGAGTTTCGAGTACGAGTATCGAGTACTGAGTATTGAGTAGAGAGTATTGAGTATCAAGTTGTGAGCACTGATTATGGAGCTATGAGTATCTAGAACTAAGTTTCGAGTACTGAGTATCGAGTATTAGGTAAAGAATATTGAGTAAAGAGTATTGAATATCAAATACTTAGTATCGAGTTTTTAAAACTGAGTATCTAGTTCTAAGTATCGAGTATTGAGTTTCGAGTACGAGTATCGAGTACTGAGTATTGAGTATTGAGTATTGAATACTTGGTATCGAGTTGTGAGCACTGATTATGGAGCTATGAGTATCTAGAACTAAGTATCGAGTACTGAGTATTGAATACTGATTATCGAGTACGGAGTATCGAGTATGTATTGCGTATCAAGTACTGAGCAGAGTAACCGCTGCCACGGCAAATCAGCTCACTTTTTTTTCCACGTGTACTAATTGCAAATGTGTTGGTTTCGTTTACCTGCTTCCTGTAGCTGTTTGGCTGCGCATTCAGCGCACTCGGCACACTCAGTGCAAACGCCCTGAAGGTCCTCATCTGCTTGTTGTTGCTGTTGTATGCCATGAGGCTGCTGTTGGTGTTGTTGCGTTTGCTGCTGTTGTTGTTGCTGCTGCTGTTGCTGTTGCTGCTGTTGTTGCTGCTGCTGTTGTTGTTGTTGTTGCTGCTGCTGCTGTTGTTGAGCACTGCCCACGGGTGGTGGTGGAGGCGGTATTTGACTGTTGCTGTTACGTGCTGCTAACATGGCGGCACGTTGTTGTTGCAAGCGTTGAATCACCTGCAACTGTTGCAGATGCTGTGCCCCAAAGATGTGTCCGCTGAGTGCACCACCCAACGTGTTCTTAAGGCTATTATCCTTGTAACCATCGGGCGGACTGAGAGCAGCATCATCCACAAATTCAATTGGCGGTTGGTATTTGGGGCTCTGTGGTTGACGAGAGACAGAGAGAGAGGGAGAAAACATGAGTGAGAGGATTGACGGTGGGTAAAGTACGTTAAGATGTTAGGCCGCCAATTAAGCTAATTGAGTTTTATAGGCAGACGGTGACCTAAGCAGGCCTACATATATGATGATGAACTGTGCTGCTGGATTGGCGGTTGGCCAATAAACTTTAAAATTTGGCAATCCGCTAAGCCCACAAATACTTAATATAAGAAAGCTTTTACTGGAAATCCAGTTTTAATAACATATAGAACTATTAAAATCGAAAAGATATTAGATCTATTTCACTCTGCTCAGCTCTCAAATACAGAAAAAAATGAAGCAGAACTATTTTCGCTCTCTGCCAAAAAATTACAAGCAAATTACATAGAGCCGAATTCAAAAAAGGGAAAGGGTTTAGGTGCTTTTTATTGTTGTGGTGTAGCGTGAGCGAAAAGTGTCAGTGATAGAGAACATATGATGCTATCGGTAGACTGAGCCACACACATACAAAAATAAGACACTTTCAGAGTCCGCTCCAGAAAAGTGGAATAAAAAAAATCAAAAACATTGCCATTTGCCATTTCAAACAATCATCTTGAATCACCGAAATTACTTAAAAATGTAGATTTTTCCCTTATTTTAGAAAACGCGAAGAACAAGCTAACTTCGTCTGTGCCGAAGTTTTTATACCCTTACAAATGGCTTGAAATAAGTATCAGAGTTTAAGAACGCTAGCATTAAAATCTACAAATTTTCTATATAAAACCCATATTCCGACCTATGGCAGCTATACGATATATAGTCATCCGAATTTGATCAAATTATGAAAATCTGTTTGAAAGCATATAAAATTAATGATCGTTGAGTTTAAAGACGTTAGCATTAAAAACCCAAAAAGTTTTTCTCACTAAGACCCATTTTTCGAACAATAGTTCCTATGGCAGCTATAAGATCCAGTCGGTTCCGACATATTAGCAGCGTGCAGTAAAAAGAAGATTCTGTGCAAAAGAAAAATCAAGAGTTTTCGCACTTAAATCAAGAATTTTCAGTTTCAAAAGAGCGTTTTTAAAAATAACTGAATTCTTGATTTCAAGACCGTTTTGGATATCGGATTGATTCGGGAATACTTTAAAAACTTTTCCAGCGGGATATAGTGATTATGAGAAAATCAGAATCAAGAGCTTGCAGAGAGCCTAAACGAGGTTTTCACGCTTCGAAAAATCAGGACTGCGATTGCGTAAGACAAATGCCAGTTTGATAAGCCATCTATTGAATTCCTAGGGTTTAAAATAGACGCAGTGGGAGTTCGGCCCTCAAGCGATAAAATTGAGCTATTTGAGACGCACCCCCTAAAGATAAAAAACAACTGCAAGCGTTTTTCGGATTACTGAATTTTTATCATGCATTCCTACCACACAAAGCCACGCTTGCTGAACCGCTACATCGGCTACTAGATAAGAACGCCACTTGGAAGTGGAAACGACAGCACACGGACGCCTTTTCTGCATTAAAAGAACTTATTACCTCCGACAATCAGTGCTAATATGTGATGTATCACCATACGGGCTAGGAGCGGTCCTTAGCCACAAATTTTCAGACGGATCTGAAAAAACCGATCGCATTCTATTCACGAACGCTGTCCAAATGTGAACGGAATGATGCGCAAATCGACAGAGAAGCAGTTCACATTAGTTGCAGGGGTCAAAAAATTTCATAATTATGTAATTAATTATCGTCCGCTTTTGGGCATTTTCACAACGTCAAAGCCGGTACCAAAACGTAATTTCAAACGTAATGTCTCCGTCGGTGAATACTTTAAGCGCTTACATTGTTTATCCCGAGGGAAGCAAATGCGCATCGCGGACTTCTTAGCCGTTGCCCAATCCAACTGAAGAAGGCGCTATGAATACTGAAGAGATCCCTATGATTGAGCTAGCAGCAGCGCCCATCATAAATGCGCAATTGTTATCTTCACAAACGTCTAAGGACTTAACGCTCTCTAAAGTTTTGAGCTGGGTGTTAAGGGGATGGCCAGACACAAAGATCGGGCGAACAAATCCACTATACCCATACTATGTACGTCGCGAGGAGCTATCTGCAAATAAGGGAGTCTTAGTATGGGGTAACAGAGCAGTCATACCCCCTCAAGCAAGGCGAGCCATCTTAAAAGCCCTTCATGCGTCTCACCCTGGTATTGTCAAAATAAAGGCCCTTGCGTGCAGCTATGTGTGGTGGCCCAATATCGACTCAGAAATCGAATCAGCTGTGAAGTCCTGCTCAGCGTGTCAGGAAATCCGGAATCAACCACCCCAGACGCCACCTCACCATTGGGAATCGTCAAAACGTCCCTGGTCACGACTTCTTGTGGATTTCGCAGGGTCTTTCCAAGGCAGAACATTCTTCTTGGTTGTTGACTCTTACTCCAAATGGCTGGAGGTCGCCGTGGTCAGCTTACTCAGCACTCGGTGCAAGCTTCCCGTCAACTGTTTGCCACACACGGCCTTCCCATCCTGATGAACTAGTTTCCGACAATAGCACCGCATTCACGTCTGAAGAGTTCAGGATTTTCATGGAAAATAATCTGATCCGACATATCTGCTCCGCTCCGTTCCATCCGGCTACGGAATGGCCAAGCTGAGCGCATGGTACAGAGCACCAAAAATTATCTCAAAAAGTTTAACCGGAACTCGGAAATCAGTCTCAGCCTGGCACTATGATCAGCTCCGCAGTCGCCAGCAGCCATCTCCCTGTAGTGACAACGACGGCACGGACATAGACCGTGAATAGTCCGTGAAGGACATCAGTAGGGCAGTACGTGGGAAGTTGTGCTTAATAGGCGAGCCAGCGAAATCCTGCGAGAACGGCAATCGACCGGATAGGCAACTTTTTTAAGTGAAATAGTCGCTGGTGCATAATAGTCTAAAGAATCCCAAACGTCTAATTATGGCAAGTCCATATAAATTTGTTGGAACGATTATCGAATACCCTGAGCATAGCCTGCATTGGTTTTCGGGTCAAAAAGGACTCGTTAATTTCTAGGAACGATTCGTACTCAAAGTAAGAATTTTCAAGAGCGAATCGTTCTTAACAAATTGTAGACCGAAACAGCGAAAACAGCGAATCGTTCTGCTTTTTTTTAAAGCGTGCTGATCTAAAAACAAACATGCTTTGTGCTTTAATTGAGGACGATCTTTCATTAGCAATAAAATTCGATTTCAAATACAGTCGAACTAATGCTACAATTTCGTATTACGTTATTTCTGAATTTCGTATTACGAATTTTTTTTATGACAAAGTTTTTTTGGTCCTCTTAAGATACGTTATAGGGAAGTTCGACTGTAGTTTGCATTTTCGTTCGCACGCTTTCTTGGAGCTTGCATTGTGAGTCTCTATTTTAAACTCAATTCAGGTAATTATGTGTATAAAATGTACAGACTAACTGAGGATATATTTGCCGAAACGCGTAGGAGAAAAACTGAGCCAAAAATTGTTTTGACTGCAGTAAGGGAAGATAGCCAATTATGCAACCCTATTTCGTTCACCCTTTGTAAGTACATTAAGTTCTTACATTTAGAACGTTTGTTCTTATTTGAATTATATTTACAGTGGTTTTTCGATTCTAGAGTGTTTCGTACTTGTTTTAAGTACAAAATGGTATAAATTCTATTCCGCTCGACCTGGTAAAGTGAAGTCAAAGTGAACTTGAGCCGGCTCGCTTATCCTGGTATAAAATTCAATACAAATAAGCTTAACAGTTGGTTGCTATGTCGTAATCGTATACAAAGGAAAAGTGTCTTCTAGCAAATGCCACAATGATCGCTTTTAAATTTGTACATAAAACTGCAAATTGAAAGCATAAAGCTCTGAAGCCCAAGTGAGATGAATTTCAGAATTTCAGTTTTATTTCTTTTCCTTTTTTTTTTTGTTTTTATGTGAAATTTGTTTTGCTTCAAAATGGAGTTTATCTGTCCCTCTTTTTGCCATTGATATAAAACACATACAAAGGCCACACACACATACTACTTTTATATATATGTACCTCCTAAAGCAATCAAGTTACCAACTCCTTTCTAAGTGCACTTCAAGAAGCTGAGATGCTGCACCCGCACCCGCATCCTCACGAGCAGGCATCCCTCTTACACCGCAGCAAATACAAATTCAGTTGGCAGCCACAATTCTGGGTTTTGCATTAAAATAGTGGCACACACACACACACTCAAAAAATAGTCACGTTTCGGGTGAGGGGAAGGGTGTTGGACATTATGCAATGCGTTTTCTAAACTTGTTACATACACTAAATGCATATTAAACTCTTCAGCGACACCCACACTGGGGGCACGGGCACACATATACTTGAGCAGCGCCAAGTCAAGTGCATTGGGCCGACGACAACGCCACCCACCCAGGATAAGGAAGACAACAAGAACAGAAAGCGGCACACTCAAGTGACATCAAATTGAAATTTAAACGCAGCAGGATCGATACGAGGAGTGCATCGAGAACGCGTACATCATGATAAAGCACAAATTTCGTATGATAACAACAATAATCGAGAGACAATGTTGCAAAGTTTTTAAGTGATTTATACACACACTTTGGCCAATCGAACAGCGAAGAGTAAAGAATGGGGGGCTTGACTTTTACTTGACTTGCCACTTTGGTTTATCCCAGAGCCAGCGCAACTTGGCTAGATAAACGGGAATCAGGACACGTCTACATGTGTCTGTGTGTGTGTGTGTGAGCTGCGCTTTTGTTTTCTTTCGATGGCACATTGACAACAAAAGGCTGATATGACGACGATGGTGACGTTGGTCCTAATATTTAGCAATTAACAAGAAATGCAGCACAAACGTTGTCCACGCATGACATATTTTTACCACTTGATGAAACTTTAAATATGTGGAGAGCAGCTTGGGAGATTCCACTTGAAATCTTGGATATGGGCATTTCTATTCTGTCGAACGTGACCGTTGTACAAATTAAAAATGAAATAAAAAGTCTAAATAAAAGGAATTTTCAAC
>JAEIFU010002957.1:0-35170 GCA_018904235.1 Lordiphosa stackelbergi
AAAAGAATGCAATATGATAGAACAAAAATTGATAGTTCACAAAGTGATCGTACAGAAAATAATTTATCACAAAATTGTTGAATTCCACTTGAAAGCTTGGTCGGAGTGTAGCTCAGCGGTTAGTGTGCTGGCCTGCTGTGCGGGAGGTCGTGGGTTAGATTCCACCTCAGAACATCTAATAAAAATGTTTTTTTCCTTCTTTAGAAAATAGCTTAGCAGCTATTGGCGCCAGCTGTGAAGTAACTAACTAGGCTACATTTACTTGAAAGCTTACAAAATGTTAGATTACAACACAACGCGTCTCCTCTCTTCACTAACTTTGCCTATACATTCTTATTCTGATTGTAGATTCGTCGACTTTTGTTTTGGTTAAATATACTGTACTTTATTGAATAATATTGTAAATTAAAATGTTTCAAGGCAATTTCACATTGTTTATTAGTTTTGTCAAGTTTCGAGTCAAGATTCAATTTTTGAGCGTTTCAATTTCGTTGTTTCTCGGCGGCCGATCAATTCCAAAACTGACCCGTATTCTTCACAGTGGCAGTATCTTCTCTTTCAAAAATAATAAACGATTATTTTAACTTAATACTACTGATATTATCGATTACAAATCGATTACATTATATCTATGATTAAATTTGAATTGGGGGGGGAGCTTGATGGGCTCTCCATTTCCCTGCCTCGTTTTGGAGTCTCTACCTCGGCGCCGACCGCCATGAAGGTGAACACACTTTGAGCGACTCTCGAAGGCGCCGATGATGGCGCGTGCTCAGCATTGGGTGGTGTTCTGGGCATCTTATTGGATTTGCCAAACGCAATAAGATACACCTGATCGCCATTTGCACCTGCCAGTGTACCTGGAACGGCTTCAGCTAGGGCTGCCCCGTGGGGCTCATCCATTGCTGCTTGTGTGTGTTTTTTCGCTCTTGTTCTAATTTGTTTTCTTAAGGAGTCCTGCGGTGGCCAAAGGTTTCCCTCTGACGTTTAACAGGTGGGAGCTATACCGCTCCGAGCCGGTCGCCAGAGCCCTGTTTAGGTGTGCGCCGCCGCAGCGGAAGGGTTGGCCGTTGGTCAGTTCCGCGACCTTTGCACTTTTCCTCCTTAGAAAATTAATTTGAATTTTAAGTTTTAAATATATAAAGTTGAATTTAAATTTGAACTTTAATTTCAACTTGGCCGTTAAATTTGATTTAACCGCCTTGAGCACGCTAAAAGCTCTCTGTTGGGCCGCTGTTAAAACACTGTTAGGGAAATCCGCTTACCAACACTGCCAACAGCTGATTAAGTGTGTTGCACGATCAACAGTGTGAAAGATGCTGGAGCCAAAATGTTTGTTTTTGCGGCACTCACACACAAATAAATGAAGGCGGAAAATACCGAATTGGCGGCCCCCAACCCCCTCTACTAGCAGGGCAGCAAGGCACAACACCAACTGGAATTTGGCAAGATCTGCTCCGCGCTGCGGATGCCAACAAACAAACAAACCGGGTATGTGCCTATGCCTCTTGGAGATTTACGCCACCAAACTCTTTTCACTTTTACAGGGAAAACAGAGGAAATTTTAGCAATCAGGAGCGACTGTAGAAACGCGTCCGCACTCGGGAAACTCACACGTATCTCCAAATAGTAGGTGAGTGTGTGCGCGTCTCCTGTGGAGTCCCTGGCAAATAATGAACAGAGGAGTCCCAGTATTCCGTATATGCATGTGCGAGTCCAGCGAAACCCTGACCAACTTGCTTGTGTGAGTTGGTGCAATAAGCTCTGGCAAACGCACGACCACCTTCTTGATCAGTAGCAACTAGATAAAATGCCGATGATATTGACGAAGTCGGGCTTTGAAATGGAACGCTACTTAGTTGTTGGAGATGAATCCTGTCACGGTCGCCAAAATGTTCCAGACCCTGCTCTGGAGGAGATTGCGTTTGCGCAATGTGTCCAACAATCCTAACGTTCGTCCCACTGTGCCGCCTTGCCAATTGACGTTGCTGCTCTTTCTTCCCCAAATGTGATGAATGCGCTTTGTTTATGTGTGTGTGTTCATTTAATGTGTGTCTTCGTTTAGACCAAAAGAGATGCGTGCAAGTTTAAATGAATTTTAATTGTACATTTATGTGTGTTTGTCTGCCAATGATCCAAAGCCATGAGTGTGCAGAAAAATATGATTAGGCAGAAATTTGCTAGTGATCGCAACAATTACAATTAGTGTGGCCAGATGGTCAATATTCCAAAATTAGTGCTCGCAAACATTAATTCAGATCAGTAAATTCAAATTAGACTAAAGTTAACTTAAAATAAAAATAAACTTCTACAAAATAGCTTTCCTGTTCCAACAGGAATTCAATAAAATAAAAATATAGGTTATTTCACATGCAGACACAAGAAACAAAAATAACTTAATGTAAAAAAAAAGGAAACCAAATTGCATACCTGAAAATAAATAAAAGCGAATATAAAGTTTAGTTAGAAAAAAGGGATATAAAAAAAAATACGAGTTAAAACTCTTAAGAGATTTGAATTTAATATTAAATAAATAATTTGTGACCTTCCGTTCAATCAAACTCACCCATATATATTTGTAAGCGTAATCACTCTCGTATAGGCCAGCTATTCATGCAATGACAAATCGAGATTCCAATTAAAAGTGCCATTTGACTGACAACACATACTTGAAGAGCTCTTTAGGTAGGTTAAGTTAAAATTTAGATTGTATTGCACATTTTCCCCTATTTATCATATACATACCTCACTATATTAAAAAAATCATAATTGCATGTTCTGGTTGAACCTTTAGAATTAGTTATGATCGCAGAGAAAGGTCTTGCTAGCATTAATGGAAATAATATAAAAATATATATATGTATAAATATAAAGTAGGATCAAATCCTCAGATGTCATTAGTATTTGTGAATCTGAATATATTTGATCTGGTAAAGTTTGATGGGAGGGGGAGATGGAACCAAAGCTAACCGCCATGGCCTAACGTGGTCTGAGGAGTTGGCAAAAGGGCAGATGTAGAATGGGTCCATTGCAGGTAGGGTGGGTACGCCTGAATCCCGGACTGGGGTTCAATTTTGGACGAAGCGGAGTTAAAAATTGTCTTTTTGTTGTCATGTGAGTTAGGATGTCTATTTTGTGTAGTTTTATTTGAAGATGTTAACGTTGTGGTTTTTTTTTTTGTGGTTGTGTAGATGTAGACATAGACCGATAGGAGGTAAATTGTGTGAACCGGAGGGCTTTGGGATGGACACCATCCCTGAGGTTGACTGAGCCTGCCGGCATAGCCCCTAGACACTGGTCGGTTCATAACAATATGGCGCCCAATTGGAAGCAAAACGCGGCTGTGAAGTCGCGAGGAGTTACGCTCTCTGTTGGGCCGCTGTTAAAACACTGTTAGGGAAATCCGCTTACCAACACTGCCAACAGCTGATTAAGTGTGTTGCACGATCAACAGTGTGAAAGATGCTGGAGCCAAAATGTTTGTTTTTGCGGCACTCACACACAAATAAATGAAGGCGGAAAATACCGAATTGGCGGCCCCCAACCCCCTCTACTAGCAGGGCAGCAAGGCACAACACCAACTGGAATTTGGCAAGATCTGCTCCGCGCTGCGGATGCCAACAAACAAACAAACCGGGTATGTGCCTATGCCTCTTGGAGATTTACGCCACCAAACTCTTTTCACTTTTTACAGGGAAAAACAGAGGAAATGTTTAGCAATCAGGAGCGACTGTAGAAACGCGTCCGCACTCGGGAAACTCACACGTATCTCCAAATAGTAGGTGAGTGTGTGCGCGTCTCCTGTGGAGTCCCTGGCAAATAATGAACAGAGGAGTCCCAGTATTCCGTATATGCATGTGCGAGTCCAGCGAAACCCTGACCAACTTGCTTGTGTGAGTTGGTGCAATAAGCTCTGGCAAACGCACGACCACCTTCTTGATCAGTAGCAACTAGATAAAATGCCGATGATATTGACGAAGTCGGGCTTTGAAATGGAACGCTACTTAGTTGTTGGAGATGAATCCTGTCACGGTCGCCAAAATGTTCCAGACCCTGCTCTGGAGGAGATTGCGTTTGCGCAATGTGTCCAACAATCCTAACGTTCGTCCCACTGTGCCGCCTTGCCAATTGACGTTGCTGCTCTTTCTTCCCCAAATGTGATGAATGCGCTTTGTTTATGTGTGTGTGTTCATTTAATGTGTGTCTTCGTTTAGACCAAAAGAGATGCGTGCAAGTTTAAATGAATTTTAATTGTACATTTATGTGTGTTTGTCTGCCAATGATCCAAAGCCATGAGTGTGCAGAAAAATATGATTAGGCAGAAATTTGCTAGTGATCGCAACAATTACAATTAGTGTGGCCAGATGGTCAATATTCCAAAATTAGTGCTCGCAAACATTAATTCAGATCAGTAAATTCAAATTAGACTAAAGTTAACTTAAAATAAAAATAAACTTCTACAAAATAGCTTTCCTGTTCCAACAGGAATTCAATAAAAAAAATATAGGTTATTTCACATGCAGACACAAGAAACAAAAATAACTTAATGTAAAAAAAAAGGGAAACCAAATTGCATACCTGAAAATAAATAAAAGCGAATATAAAGTTTAGTTAGAAAAAAAGGGATATAAAAAAAATACGAGTTAAAACTCTTAAGAGATTTGAATTTAATATTAAATAAATAATTTGTGACCTTCCGTTCAATCAAACTCACCCATATATATTTGTAAGCGTAATCACTCTCGTATAGGCCAGCTATTCATGCAATGACAAATCGAGATTCCAATTAAAAGTGCCATTTGACTGACAACACATACTTGAAGAGCTCTTTAGGTAGGTTAAGTTAAAATTTAGATTGTATTGCACATTTTCCCCTATTTATCATATACATACCTCACTATATTAAAAAAATCATAATTGCATGTTCTGGTTGAACCTTTAGGATTAGTTATGATCGCAGAGAAAGGTCTTGCTAGCATTAATGGAAATAATATAAAAATATATATATGTATAAATATAAAGTAGGTTCAAATCCTCAGATGTCATTAGTATTTGTGAATCTGAATATATTTGATCTGGTAAAGTTTGATGGGAGGGGGAGATGGAACCAAAGCTAACCGCCATGGCCTAACGTGGTCTGAGGAGTTGGCAAAAGGGCAGATGTAGAATGGGTCCATTGCAGGTAGGGTGGGTACGCCTGAATCCCGGACTGGGGTTCAATTTTGGACGAAGCGGAGTTAAAAATTGTCTTTTTGTTGTCATGTGAGTTAGGATGTCTATTTTGTGTAGTTTTATTTGAAGATGTTAACGTTGTGGTTTTTTTTTTTTGTGGTTGTGTAGATGTAGACATAGACCGATAGGAGGTAAATTGTGTGAACCGGAGGGCTTTGGGATGGACACCATCCCTGAGGTTGACTGAGCCTGCCGGCATAGCCCCTAGACACTGGTCGGTTCATAACAATATGGCGCCCAATTGGAAGCAAAACGCGGCTGTGAAGTCGCGAGGAGTTACGCTCTCTGTTGGGCCGCTGTTAAAACACTGTTAGGGAAATCCGCTTAGCAACACTGCCAACAGCTGATTAAGTGTGTTGCACGATCAACAGTGTGAAAGATGCTGGAGCCAAAATGTTTGTTTTTGCGGCACTCACACACAAATAAATGAAGGCGGAAAATACCGAATTGGCGGCCCCCAACCCCCTCTACTAGCAGGGCAGCAAGGCACAACACCAACTGGAATTTGGCAAGATCTGCTCCGCGCTGCGGATGCCAACAAACAAACAAACCGGGTATGTGCCTATGCCTCTTGGAGATTTACGCCACCAAACTCTTTTCACTTTTCACAGGGAAAAACAGAGGAAATGTTTAGCAATCAGGAGCGACTGTAGAAACGCGTCCGCACTCGGGAAACTCACACGTATCTCCAAATAGTAGGTGAGTGTGTGCGCGTCTCCTGTGGAGTCCCTGGCAAATAATGAACAGAGGAGTCCCAGTATTCCGTATATGCATGTGCGAGTCCAGCGAAACCCTGACCAACTTGCTTGTGTGAGTTGGTGCAATAAGCTCTGGCAAACGCACGACCACCTTCTTGATCAGTAGCAACTAGATAAAATGCCGATGAAATTGACGAAGTCGGGCTTTGAAATGGAACGCTACTTAGCTGTTGGAGATGAATCCTGTCACGGTCGCCAAAATGTTCCAGACCCTGCTCTGGAGGAGATTGCGTTTGCGCAATGTGTCCAACAATCCTAACGTTCGTCCCACTGTGCCGCCTTGCCAATTGACGTTGCTGCTCTTTCTTCCCCAAATGTGATGAATGCGCTTTGTTTATGTGTGTGTGTTCATTTAATGTGTGTCTTCGTTTAGACCAAAAGAGATGCGTGCAAGTTTAAATGAATTTTAATTGTACATTTATGTGTGTTTGTCTGCCAATGATCCAAAGCCATGAGTGTGCAGAAAAATATGATTAGGCAGAAATTTGATAGTGATCGCAACAATTACAATTAGTGTGGCCAGATGGTCAATATTCCAAAATTAGTGCTCGCAAACATTAATTCAGATCAGTAAATTCAAATTAGACTAAAGTTAACTTAAAATAAAAATAAACTTCTACAAAATAGCTTTCCTGCTCCAACAGGAATTCAATAAAAAAAACATAGGTTATTTCACATGCAGACACAAGAAACAAAAATAACTTAATGTAAAAAAAAGGGAAACCAAATTGCATACCTGAAAATAAATAAAAGCGAAGATAAAGTTTAGTTAGAAAAAAAGGGATATAAAAAAAAATACGAGTTAAAACTCTTAAGAGATTTGAATTTAATATTAAATAAATAATTTGTGACCTTCCGTTCAAGCAAACTCACCCATATATATTTGTAAGCGTAATCACTCTCGTATAGGCCAGCTATTCATGCAATGACAAATCGAGATTCCAATTAAAAGTGCCATTTGACTGACAACACATACTTGAAGAGCTCTTTAGGTAGGTTAAGCTAAAATGTAGATTGTATTGCACATTTTCCCCTATTTATCATATACATACCTCACTATATTAAAAAAATCATAATTGCATGTTCTGGTTGAACCTTTAGGATTAGTTATGATCGCAGAGAAAGGTCTTGCTAGCATTAATGGAAATAATATAAAAATATATATATGTATAAATATAAAGTAGGTTCAAATCCTTAGATGTCATTAGTATTTGTGAATCTGAATATATTTGATCTGGTAAAGTTTGATGGGAGGGGGGAGATGGAACCAAAGCTAACCGCCATGGCCTAACGTGGTCTGAGGAGTTGGCAAAAGGGCAGATGTAGAATGGGTCCACTGCAGGTAGGGTGGGTACGCCTGAATCCCGGACTGGGGTTCAATTTTGGACGAAGCGGAGTTAAAAATTGTCTTTTTGTTGTCATGTGAGTTAGGATGTCTATTTTGTGTAGTTTTATTTGAAGATGTTAACGTTGTGGTTTTTTTTTTGTGGCTGTGTAGATGTAGACATAGACCGATAGGAGGTAAATTGTGTGAACCGGAGGGCTTTGGGATGGACTCCATCCCTGAGGTTGACTGAGCCTGCCGGCATAGCCCCTAGAAGATGCCTACGTAAATTCTACTTGGCCAAAAGATCATTTAGCCTGAAGTCTTGAGTGGCATAAAGAAGTGGCCCTCAATCGCGGAGAGTCAACAGAAATTTATTTTTACTTGAATTCAAACGGTTCGTGGAGACGATTGTTCACCTCGGGAGTTACGGTATGTCGCCACCGTTCAGGAGACGGACTGTTTTGCGACCAGTAACTTTTGCCTGGTGGCCTCGAGACGACCAACGGATCTGTGATATTAAATAATGTGATATTAGAGTAGTTTCTATTTGTTTTGTACTTACCTATTTGGCATGTTTTACGTGTCGTATATTAGTGAATGTGCTCTGACCTGGACAACCAGGAGGAGGCAGACTGGTGACCCAGGATGATACAGGATCATCTTGCGCAGCATCAGATGCACATAGCAACCACAAATGGTGACATTAAAAAAACAAGTTTGAAATAGGCCTTTTGTGAAGAGCTGTCTCTTGGATGTCGTTCATCAGCAGAGCTGATGAATAGAACATCTGATAGAAGCTCGAGTTTCATACTTCTGCGAAGTCCAAAAGACTGCGTATTAAAATGCCAGTTGTGCAGTTCATGGCTGGATGTGGGCTCATCTCCCCCCCAATTTATTATGAGAATTACCTGAAAAGAAGGAAAAGATTTGGAAATTTAGAGTATATAATAATATTTTGTTGGGTTATCTACCTTATTCGTTTAGTTACTTACGTCTGATCAACCGTGCTTATTTAATTGGATTTTTATATACATAGCCGATCATAATTAAATTTTTGAAAGGGATTAATTAAATAATAAAAACAAAAATGTCAGACGACGAGAGGCTGCTACCATTGTCAAGCCGTTTAAGATCTAAGGGTCCTCCGAAGGACGGATTGGATCTATGGGGGACTGGAGAAAAAGAGGCAGCGGCAGCGCGACCATCATTGGCGTCTGGGGGATTAGCGAGAACGCCAATTAAATTCATGAAGTTGCAGTTCGTTTAGTTACTTACGTCTGACCAACCGTGCTTATTTAATTGGATATTTATATACATAGCCGACCATAATTAGATTTTTGAAATGGATTAATTAGATAAAAACAAAAATGTCGTTTAAGATCTAAGAGTCCTCCAAAGGACGGATTGGATCTATGGGGGACAGGAGAAAAAGAGGCAGCGGCAGCGCGACCATCATTGGCGTCTGGGGGATTAGCAAGAACGCCAATGAATTTCTTGAAGTTGCAGCAAGAACAGCAGCGATCAGCTGCAGCAGATCAGCAACTACTGGATCAAGTAAAAGCTGACGGAGAACAGCTGTTGGATCAGCCAGAGCATTTGATTGGATCGAAAGAAGCATCCGCGGTGAATGCAGCACGAAGGCCAAGGCGATCCTTTCTACAAATTGTGAAGCTATCAGTGAGAAATTCACTATTGCAAAAATCGGGGCTGAGAAAGGTCTCGCTAAATGCAATAACGTCGACATCACAAGAAACGCTTTTAGTATTGAGCGAGGCCAGCTTACTTCGAAGACCACGAACGTTCTGGTAAAGGAGGGAAAAAGTTGTAAGTAGTTTTTTGAGGCTGGAGAAATAGGCAAATTGTAAATAGGAGATCTTTTTCAAATTCGTGAACCGTTGTTTTTACAGGCCAGAAAGATTGTTCAAGTACTTTATTAAAGTATGCCTCAGGTACTAAAATTTTAAAAGAAGTTATATCGCTGATGGTTCGAGAATTAGTTTTCCTGACCACTAGGCCCGATGAGACATTAATGTTTTTTTTTTTTTTTTAGCTGTTTGGAATTTATTGAATCTTCTCTTAATGAGACTAACAATAAGTTTTCAAATCTTAATCTAGAAAATATTATAAAACCATCCCCTATTGGGGGTGGTTTATGTTCCGTGGCCCTTTAATTCAGTCGCTGGGTTGGTAGGTCTTTTCTTCTGAGACGAGAATGCGTTGCTTGCAGGGTGAGAGATTGTGCAAGTTCATTAGGGTGCGCAAGAAGCTTCTCGGAATATTTGCGTTTCAGGTGCTGTATTTCAGTTTCGACCAATGGGATCCTTAGGTCGTTGTGGATACACTCGTTGCGAATGTACCATGGCGCTCCAGTGAGTGTTCTAAGAATTCTTGATTGTGATCTTTGAAGAATGTCCACACTGCTCGCACAGGCATTTCCCCATAGTTGCGAGCCATAAGTCCAGACAGGCTTTATGATGCTTTTGTACAGTAATACTTTATATTCATTCCAGTTTTAGAGGAGAACGGGAGTTAATTAGCCAGTGAAGGCTGTTGGCCTTTAGCTTTATTTGAAGTTTTTTCGAGTCTATGTGTTTGCGCCAGGTGTGCCGTCTGTCGAGGTGTACCTCAAGGTATACAACATCGTTTGATTGGGGTATCAAGGTCGCGTTTAGGGATATCTGGGGACAGGTGTTTCTGTTGAGTGTAAACGTACGTGTTTACACTTTTGCTCATTGATCTTTATGCGCCAGTTGGCCAGCCACTCCTCCACATTAGCTAGGTGGCTTGCCAAAAGTCTTGATGCGATAATTGGACATCGCTTAGAATTGCCGTGTCATCCGCAAATGTGGATATTGTTAGTCGGGGGTCTGTAGGGATGTCTGCAGTGTACAATACATACAGAAAAGGACCGAGAACGCTACCCTGTGGCACTCCGGCTCCAATGGTGAACTCTTCCGTTGTGTACTCATTTTGTCGGACAGAGAATACTCTGTTGCTGACATAACATTCTAAGAGTTGGTGAGTATTTGGGGGAAGCAGTGTCTTAATTTTATAAATAAGACCGTCCAACCAAACGCGGTCAAACGCTTGGGCAACATCTAGGAATATTGCGGAGCAGTATTCGTGGTGCTCATACGCCGTGCGAATATCCGAAGTTAAACGGTTGACTTGCTCAATGGTCCCGTGTTTTGCTCGGAACCCAAATTGATGTGAAGGAATTATATTTTGTGCATGCGTATCAATTTTGCGAAGTAAGATCTTCTCAAATACTTTTGATAGGCAAGGTAGAAGGCTTATGGGTCTATATGACGACGCTTGAGTTTTATCCTTTCCTGGTTTCGGAATCATTATGATTGTAGATTTCTTCCACTGAGTTGGAAAGTATCCACATCGCAGTACAGCATTAAAGATTCTTGAGATATATGAAATGGCAGGACTTGGAAGTTCCATGATCATTTTAGGCGTAATAAGATCATATCCTGGTGCTTTCTTAGGATTAAGTTCCTGATAACATTTTATTTCGCGAGAACTTGATTGGGCAAGTCTGTCGGCTTAGAACAAGCATCGTAGCTTAGTTGGTGGGTTCGCTGGAAACATTTCTTAGTGAAGTGCGAAAACATTTGCCTTTTCTTCGTCGCTGCGGGCCCATCTTCCTCTCTGATCCCCTCAAAGGCGGTCTACCTTAGCAGGTGGCTTTATGCTGCATTGCTTTCCTAGGGGAATTTGGTGTTTGTGGGCGATAATTTTTCGATGTAGCGTCTATGGGCTAACTGCTCCTCTGCTTCGAGTGCTTTGTGGAGTAAGCGTTCTGTATGTCGCAGGCGAGTCCTTGCAGCTGGCGACCGATTGCTCTGCCATTCTCTTCTGGCACGCTCTTCTCCGTGACCAGCCGGTCTTGTAGCTGCTCGTTAATCACGATCTTGTTAGGTGTTGTTGTCGTTGTTTGTGGGTTCGAGTGATAAGCAGCTGCGGTAATAATTGAGCTTAGGGCTTGAGCTGAGGTTTCAATTTCTTCTTCGCTGTTGATGGTTGGGCTCAGTTCAATGTGACTGCTGATATATTTTTTGTATTTGAGCCAGTTTGTCTTATGGGATGTCAGTCTCCGAGGATACTCTCTGATTTGAGGGCACTCTAGAAGGGTGAAAATAATTGGAGAATGGTCTGACGACAAATCTGCGAGTGCTTCTGCAGTTACCAAGTTTTGTGGAACTTTTCTTGTTATGGCAAAGTCTATAAGGTCGGGTATTTTCTTAGGATCTGCTGGCCAATATGTAGGCCTACCCGGAGATACATAGTCGAGTTTGTTTGTTGCGCGCATGAGAACGCTATAGAGTTGTTTCCCTTTTGGATTAGTCAGTCTCGAACCCCAGTGGGGTGTTTCGAGTTATAGTCACCCGCTGCTAAAAAGCGTTGACCGAGTGTATTAAAGAAATCTAGAAATTGATTTTCTGATATTGCGAAGCGTGGCGGACAATAAACCGCTGACAAGGTAATATTGCCTCGTTTGGATTCTACACATATTGATGTGGCTTGTAGGTAGTTTTGCGAAAATCCCGGTATTGGGTAATGCTTAATGCGGTTTCTGACAAGGATGCCAGTTCCGCCATGGGCCTTACCATCTGGGTGATTTGTGCCGTAAAATGCATACCCCGATAATTGGAAGTTGTATCTGTCCGTCAGATGAGTTTCCGCAAGAAGCATTATGTCGATTTCGTTGTCTTGGAGAAATTTTGACAACTCCAATTTGTGTCGAGGAATGCCATTTGCATTCCAGAGTGAAACTCTTAGGAGAGCCATTATTTAGATTGTCGCTAGGCGAGCATTTGAATGAGGATGCCTTGATTCCTCATTTGTTCTTGCATTGTGTTTTGCATGTATACTATGAAATCCTGCAGTGTTTGCTGCAACGGTAGGAACATGTTTTCTAATCTACTATAGTTTGATGGTTGTTCCGCTTGTTTGTTAATTGTTGGCAGAGCCGGCTCAGTTCGTGTTTCGTGTGAGGCTGTGGGTGAGGGTCTATCCATTCCTAATTTTAATGCACTTGCAAAAGAAACGCCTTGGGTGATACTCGATGGGGCAAATGACGATCTAGCAGCTTTGGTAAAGAATACTCCAGGAGTCGATTGCGAGGGTGTAAACTGATTAAGGTTTCCATTGGAACGTGCAAATTCTGTGCGCGTATTAATCCTGCTCTTCAGATCTTTGTAGACTGGGCAACCTCTGTATTGGATTCTGTAATTTGCAGTGTGATTGCCTCCACAGTTACTGCAATTTTTAGCAGACTTGTCCTCCTTGCTGGCAGGACATGTAGCAGTGTTGTGCAGCTCTCCGCATGCTGCAAACAGGTCGCAGAGCGCAGTAGGCTTTAGTGTGCCCAAATTCTTTTCAATTGGTACATTGCACTGGATTTGTACGTTTGTGGGGCTCCTCTACAGTTATTCTGCGGTGCAATAAAAAATGTAAGTTGTATATTGGGTGCACAGCATTTTTTTTGGAAGCTGTGTCTTCTGGACTTAGCTCAACTTTGAATAGTGGCTGGGGTATTTTGTCTCTGTTCATAAGATTTATTACGGATTTGACTTTAAATCCCTTATCTTCTAAGGCATTACCGACTTCCGTTGGTAGTACACTTGATTCAATGCCTTTGATTACCACTTGTAGGCCTTTGCAGCTTTTTAGTTGGTAGGTGTAATAGTTTTTGTTTTCAGTTCTTAAGTATTTTTCGACAGTGCGATAGTTTTCCTCGGTGTTAACTTGGAGCTTCGTTTCGCGTATGTTGCCTTTGCTGACTGATGTCACATAAAAGTTGCTGTTGCCGATTAGTGGGATGAGCTTTGTAACTAGGGTCGCGCAGTTGTTATCTCTTATGTAGAATGGTGGAGGCCTTGGTTTTGCGGCAGTTGGAGCCGTTTCATCGCACTCAGCATCAAGATGTTTGCCGAGAATTTGGAACCTATTTCCAGTTAGGGGATCTTTGTCCACAGGTAAATTGCTTGTTTTGTTAATTTTTGGAGTATTGCCGCTTTTTTTGTTTTGTGGGCTTAGTTTTCGTTTGTTTATTTGTACATACCGATCGATGCCAGTCTGCACATATGAGCGTGTGTTTGGTGTTGTGGTTCCTTGTGTTTGTGTTGGTGGGAGTGCGTGCTGCGTTGACATTTTTGGAAGATGGTTGGTGGTGATCGATTTATTGTTGTTGTGCATGTTAAAGTTGATTGAGCTGTAGTAAGCGTTACAGTACTCATAGTGGGCAGAGGTGAGGAGCATTGGGCACTCCATGTCGGAGCTGGAGAAAGAGAGCTTACGTTCGCAGTGCTGGATGGTTTTAGCGTGCTGGTGGGGTCGGGAGAAACTACTGCAAAGTAAGCATTGTTGCGGTGTATTGATAGTCGGCGATCGTCTTGCTGTTGTTGCATTTGAGCAGCGAGTTCACTCTGACTCATGGTGTTGATGGTATTTTAGCCAGTTGCATTTGTAGCACTTCTGTACGTTGTCATTTAATTAAATATGATTTAATTAAAGATCAACAAATTAGATATAATTGGACAACATAAGCACGAGTGCTTATGAAAGTCCAATATCGTCTTTTGTCGCGGGTCGAAGAATTTATTTGAACACTTTTATAACGTTTATAAACGGAACTCGAGAAAAACACGTCTGACCTCGTCGGCGGTTCGACAGTTTTTTTTTTTTTTTAAGCCTTGAAAAAAATATGGGTCATTACGAGATCTTCCGTTTCCGAATGCACAAGACGCGAGACAAGAATATATCTGCGCGGGGGAACAGCAGCTAGAGCATTTGATCCATCTGCAAGTAATACTGTAGGCGCAGCTGCAAGCAGTATGCGTATGAGAGGTAGGAGCAATGGTTGCGGGATCAATGTTACGCACTTGAGGAGGAGGAGGAGCAGGACATAAATCCGCAGTAACAATGGCAGTCGAGGCTGGAGCAGTGATGAGTGGTGTGGTAGGCAATGCAGTGTTGGCCGAGGTTGCACTGGAAGAAGCATCCAATGAGACAGCTTCATCCAGAACACCAGTAGGGGCATTAACGGCAGACGGCAAGTCGTTATTGGAGCTATTATCCGACTCTGAAATTAAGAGCAAAGATTTTGAATTATGCATAGACGGACAGCATTCTTTCCCTGATGGGGAAAAATCCGCAATTTCAATGCAATACCACCATGGTTCCAAACTTAGTTTAAACATCACGGACTACATTATAGGCGGCTTGGAACTCCAGATCAGTTTGCCATTTTCTCATTTTCGCTACAATGCCCATGCATTTCCAGCAAGTCCATAATAGGCCAATTCCGCTTTTAAGTAGGTCAGCAATCCGGCCACCATATGTTCCAAACGGAATACAGTTAGTATGGACGACGTTAGGGCACAGCCAACAATAAGCAAACGACTGACGCGAGGTAATTTTTCTTTTGTAAGTACAATGTTCAGCGCAGCAGCTGCCCATTGCACAAAATATTAAAATGATATAAGCAACAGAAATGGTTAAAGATAGCCGTTTCTTTTAACGACGCGTAAATGAAGCGAGCACTACGAGAGCAGTCCTAGAAAGAGAATGATGAAGGCAGCTGAATCTCTAGCTATTAAGATTGACACGCTCTACAACAGCAATAAAGAAAGTCTTACAGCGAATTGTTAGAGCAAAAGTCTAGATAGCTAGAGGGAGTGTGGACGCGGGAGCACGAGAGAGAGAATTGCAACAACACAATTTGAGTGTAGCAGAGAGTAATTAGGCACAGCAACAGAGCACAATTGACCGCAACAACAACGATGCATGGGGCCAATGTGGCACAACGACCGGAGGGGTTTGATACACCGCCAATAAATGTAAAGCACATCAATAAGGCCCGAAATCTATTTAATTAAAACAAAACTGGCGTAGAAAAAGTGGAGCTTGTAAAAACCAAGGACCAATTCTACCCATTTGGAGAATTGGACGAGGAATACCAACAACACCGTGTAGCCTTGTCTGGATCTCGGCAAGGGGCCCACAAAATCCGCGAAATAGGTAAAAACAGTTCCTCGGGCTGGCGGGTTAACATCTTTCCTGCCGGTTTTAGTTGACTCACCTTAAAACGCTGGCGTTTCTCGCATCGCCCGACATATCGGGCGACCTCTCGGAGCATGCCGAGCCGGAAGTAGCGCTGCGAAACCCGGTCCGTAGTCTTCCTTATGCCCCAGTGCCCCGCCGCAGGGTGGTCGTGGCATTCCTTTAACACTCGCCTTCGGTGCTCGCCCAGAACGCAGAGTTTCCACGGAATATAGTCCTCCTCCTCCGGACGGTTTCCTAAGTGTCTGTACAGTTGGCCGTTCCACGATGCTATTCCTATCAGATCTCTTACAGCAGCGACCTTCTCGGGATCCGTGTGGATCTCCGCCTCGCTGATCACGTGCCCAAGGTAGGATAGGCTGCGTCGGAAATACTTTCATTTCTTACCATTAAGCCGGAGGTTTGCACGCGTAGGGTTCCATGTCCGGGTCGATTACGCGTTTAAGGGCCCTGTGGAAAGTTTCGGGGCCGAATGCAACCCAAAAGACATTTCTTTCCACTGAAACACCTCCCGGCTGGAGGTTGCGACCGAAATCTGCCAGTACTCAATCTATAATTCCAAGGTTAAAATGTACTTAGCGTTCCGTAGGCGTTCCAAGATGTGGTTGATACGTGGGAGTGGGTAGGCCTCGGGCACCGAGTTGGCATTCAGCTGGCGGTTGTGCACGCACATGTGCGTGTTCCCTGTCTTTTTCCCGGCTAAGATAATTAGGGCACTGTGCGGACTCACACCTGCTCGCTAATGATCTTTTCCATAGCGGGGTTTTTCGGGTGATAGCGTTGCTATATGGGCTTGTCGGTTTTCATGACGATGGAGAGTTCGGTAATATTCTAGACTCCAGATAGCCCTTCAAATTTGAATAACTCATCCTCCAGAAATCGGAACGATCTTCGGCAATCTTGTCTGAGCTGACACTAGCTAGACTCACCTGGGATCTCTCAGTTTCGCCTTGTGAAGCCTCCGTATCCACCTGGGATTGGTGACTGAGTCGGGGCTTCGAAACGGGTTGTTCTTTCTGGCTGCGGCTGCGTCTGCCAAGGGTTCCACAGAGAAGTGGACCCTCGGCCGTGGATTCTCAGGGGCGTTGGTTGACTGCTCTGGTGAAGTCGTGGCTTTAACGTTGTACCCGGGTGAATTAAGTTCTTTCCGTGGCTGTGGCCCCACTATGTCGGAGCACTGAGACCTGGAACTGGTGACTGCTGTATGGTCAACTATGTAGAGGTGCAGGTTCCGCATCAGGGGGCGGAATCATTGGACCTGCTTTCTCTTTGGGTTGGGGTGTCACTGGGTTGCCAGATCGTGTCTGGCGATACTGTTGGAAAATCCACGTTGTTCTGACTTAGATCGGAGGGCGGGGCTGGAATCCACCGAACACAAGCCCTCCCGCACTGTAACACGGCTTGGATCGCACAGAGAAAATCGAGTTCCAAGATAATTTCATCTAGAATGGTGGGCAGCTCTAGCAAGGGCAAATGTGCAGATTCCTCATCCATCTGCAAGAGAAATTATAGTACGGACAATCCTCGTGTTCTCACCTGTGGCCAGACCCTGAGCCATCCGTTCGCTGATAAAACTTCGTGACTGAGCACGGGCGGCCCTCTATAGTCACTAAGACCACGATTCTTCCTTTAGCCAGTTAACAGCGCGGATTCCGTGGTAGCCGCCCTCCCAGGAGAAGACAACCGGTTGGTTTACGCATCTTTCGCAAAATGCCCAGTTTCTGCGCATCTTCGGTATGCCCGTTTGTGGTCTATTGGGCGCTCGGTTCCTTGGCAGACCAACCGGTGGCTTGGCTCCCCCACCGTAGGTGCCGGTGTGGTTTCCACTGAAGCTTGGCTAGCGGAGCCTGGTGCCCGGTTTGGGGCGGAATGGGTACTAACCATGACAAAGGCTTTTCCCGACAGAAGATTTCGATAAGCTAGCTTGGGATCCGGAATCACCTGGGAATTTTCAAAACTAACTGCCAGTGCAAGGAGCTACTTTCGTGTTAGCTATTTGTTTTCGCTAGCCGAGTTTTCGAGTTTCCGAGTTTTTAAAATTCCGCCAAAATGGGGCCAAAACAAAGCTCCAGATTTCTCGGACCTAGCGGCACGATTCCTTGCTGTCGTTAATCAGTACAAAAAATGGTTCTTTAGGCCATTAGAGCGGATGTCTCCGAAGGCAAAAGTAGTTACATTTTTGACAATTATTCCTACATTGTAAGGAAGCTCTGGTGTGGGCTGAGGTGCACTCGGTCTGGGCAGGGCCACCTACAAATATTTGTAGATTGCTAGGACGACTGGGACAGAGATGTGTCATGTTACTCCTACTCTTTCGGAGTTCTGTCGACAGCAGAGTCTCGCCGACCACGCACACCCACCCTGCCAAAGAATGAGAGAGAGATAGCACAGGGCAGCCAAAATCAGTGGACCGCCGCGGAGGTCCCGTGACGACGGTGCCCCTGTTATTACGGCTTTGTTCGGCGCCCCTGTGAGCCTCTCCCTGTCGCAGGGTTTAATGAAAGTGGCCTCAAAGGTCCCACTCTTCCCCGAGGATTCAACTTTCGATAACCACGTTATAAATATTGGCTATTTATTCTTCTGGTTTAGTTTAGTGTTAGTTTAGTTTAGTTTATTTTCTTTTCCCAATGCTACAAGAATTTCTTGTAATTTAGTGCATTAGTCACATGTGGTTCTTTTAAATAAGTAATAAATATAACCTATCTTAAAAGCTTACAATAATTTACTTAACTATTTGTGTTTTTTATTTTATTATTATTATTAAATATTTTGTCTTTGAAAGTAATTAACTAATTCTATTTTAAATTGCGTTGCGTTTCTAATTTTCTTCATGTCATGAGGTAGTTCATTCCAGCAGCGAGCAGCGAACACGAAAAATTGCTTCTCTGAGTTTGAAAATCTTGTTCTTGAACATATAAGGTTTTTGGTCCGCGTGGATGCTGCAAACTGTAGTTTGTCAAACAGATAAGGTGGCTCTCTTTTTATTATTATATTGTGTAGATATATTAGAACTCTGTGGCTCATCCAGGACTTAACATTAATGTTAATGTTCTAACTTCGTTATAGCTCCTAAGCGCACTTTGGTTTTGTTTCTCCTATTCTTTCGCTTGTTTTGAGCCCTTTGGCCAGCTTACCTGGTCCCCTTTTCTCCACTGGCGTGCGGCGGCTTTGGCAAATTAGGAGGGGTCTCTCTGGTTGCAGTGGTGGCTCACGGGGCTTGGGCTGATCCTCCTGGCGAGGAGCGATAGCTTTTCCTGGTGCTTGAATCAATGGGTGGCTCTCTAGGGTCAGTACTCACTTTCCAGTGGCTTCACGACGCGCGTGCCATACTTGGCGCTTTTTCTCCCGGGTTGCGTCTGTGAAACTTCACGGCCAAAACTTAATCGATCCTCTCTTTTTCTTGCAGGCCGAGGCGAACCTCGCTCTGCCTGCTCCTGCCTAAGCCGTCGGCCGCGGCTGCGGCTGCCGCAGTGCTAGGGATTATGTATGTTTTAATGCCTTCATGGCTATGAACGTAGATCGTCGAGTATTTTAATGCCTTATGTTTAGGGGTTATGTATGTTTAAATGCGATCATGGCTAGGAAGGTAGAAAACAGATCGTCTGACTTGAGAGCTCCACATTCTATGTGTCCTCTTCTTCTTTCTTCTTGATTGGCCCGATGCATGCATCACAACCGTTCGACGGTCTCGGCCGCTGCAATCAATGTCCGCCAGTCGCTTCTGCTCCGTGCGAGCTGGGACCAATTGGTCAAACCAAGCTTGGCAAGGTCTGCCCGAACCTGGTCATCCCATCTTAGTCGAGGTCTCCCCCGCCTGCCTCTTCCTCCGTAGTCAGCCGCCTTCGAATAATAAGCTTTCCTTACTGGAGCTTCTTCGTCCATCCTGGTGACATGTCCTAACCAGCGCAGCCGCTGTTGCTTTATGCGCTTGACCAGACAGGTGTTTTCATAGAGCTCATACAGTTCGTCATTATTTCGAATGCGGAAAACATCGCCAACTTTTAAAGGTCCATAAATCCTCCGAAGAATCTTTCGTTCAAACACGCCAATCGCCGCTTCATCCGCTGCTGTCATTGTCCATGCTTCTGCGCCGTATTGCAGGACTGGGATGATTAGCGACTTGTATAGGGCTAATTTTGTTCTTCGCTTGAGGTCTCTGCTCTTGAGCTCTCTACTTAGCCCGTAAAAGCATCGGTTTGCAAGAGTGATCCTTCGTCGGATTTCCAGACTGATGTTGTTGTCGCTGGTTATCGTCGTTCCGAGGTAAACAAAATCCTCTACAACTTTAAAGTTGTATTCTCCCATTGTAACAAATTGTCCGAGACGCAAGGACTTTTTGTCCGCGGATACAAGGTATTTCGTCTTGTCCTCATTTACCGCTAAACCCATCAGTTCTGACTGCCTCTCAATCTCTGAAAACGCCCTGCTTACCGCCCGTTCGTTTTTGCCAATGATGTCGATATCATCGGCATATGCATGTTGGCATGTGGGCACCGGCGCAGTTTATATTCCATCAGTAGAATGAAGAAGTCACACGATAAGGTATCGCCCTGCCTAAAACCTCTCTTGGTATCAAATGGTTCGGAAAGGTTCTTTCCTATTTTGACGGAGCTTTGTGTACTTCTCAACGTCATCATGCAAAGACGAACGTACTTTGCTGGTATACCAAGGGTAGACAAGGCTTCAAAAAACCTTGACCTTATCGGCGTGTCAAAGGCTGATTTATAATCAACAAAAAGATGGTGTGTGTTGATGCCTCTCTCATAGGTCTTCTCCAGGATTTGTCGTAACGTGAATATCTGGTCTGTGGTGGATTTACCAGGTCTAAAGCCACACTGATAAGGTCCAATCAGTGTGTTTATAAGCGGCTTAAGACGTTCACAAATAATGCGCGACAGAACCTTATATTCAATGGGAAGGAGACTGATCACGCGGTAGTTGGCGCAAACTGCAGGGTCTCCTTTTTTAAAGATTGGGCATAGAACACTTAAATTCCAATCGTCGGGCATGCTTTTGTCAACCCATATACGGCAAAGAAGTTGGTGTATGCACCTTACCAATTCTTCCCCTCCAGCCTTGAACAATTCAGCGGGCAGCTCATCAGCGCCTGGTGATTTATTGTTCTTTAGCCTTTGTATGGCTAAGCAGACTTCCTGTTGGGTCGGCGGGTCTATCTCTATGTTGTCGATTGGTGGCATCGCTACTTCTCTAGAGGCGGCATCATGTTCGTCATCGCCTCCCAGTAGGTTGGAGAAGTAGCTTCTCCATTTGTTAAGCGCCACTTGCGGATCGGTGACCAGATTCCCGTGTTCGTCTTTGCATTGTGCGACTCTGGGCTTAAAACCTTCTGTTAATTGCTTAATTTTTTTGGTAAAATTTTCGAGTCTCACTCATGCCGAATAACATCTCGACTTCCTCGCGCATGCGCCTTTCCTGCTCGCTCTTTTTTCTTCTAAAGAGGCGCTTCTCCTCTTTCTTTTTCTCCCGATATCGATCCTTAACGGCCCGCGTTGCTCCCGACTGCAGACTTTTCCTGTGGGCTGCGTCTTTTTCTGCAGTAGCAAGTCGGCACTCCTCATCGTACCAAGACCGCCTTCGAGGGGACTCGGAGTACCCGAGTATCTCCTTGGCAGCCGTACTCATGGAGTGTGATATACGATTCCACTGTTAGCATATATCGGAAGAAGATGGGGAGGTTTCCCTGAGCAGTTCGGCGAGTTTGGCTTTGTAGGCGTGATTGCAGCTTCTCGACGTTTAGCTTTCGATGTGTGCCAGAGCGTGAGGCATGTGCCACACTGAGCCGCGTGCGTACATTGGCTGCAACCAGGCAGTGATCCGAGTCTATGTTGGCTCCTCGAATCGCACGCACGTCTAGTACACTCGATGAGCGCCTTCCGTCAATCACAACGTGATCAATCTGATTTCGTGTTCGTTGATCAGGGGACTTCCAGTCTAGTCTATTAGCCTCTCTTCGTTACCGGAGGTTGTTTCATGAAGGCTAAATCGTCCGACTGTCGAACCAAAGACTCCTTCTCTCCCGATTTTCGCGTTAAAATCGCCTAGCACGATCTTTATGTCGTGATCGGGGCAGCGCTCGTATAGTTGTTCCAGGCGCTCATAGAATTCGTCTTTTGTCGCGGTGTCCTTGTCTTTTGTTGGCGCGTGTGCACAGATAAGACTAATATTAAAATATTTTGCCTTAAGTCTAAGCGCGGCAAGCCGCTCGTCAACTGGTGTAAAGCTGATGACTGAGTGGAGTAGTCTATCATTCAGTGCAAAGCCGCACCCAAACTCGTGCTTGGAAACATGCCCGCTGTAGTATATCTTCCAGGGGGGTGGTGGTTTCTGTTTTTTCTTCTCTTTTGGTAGCGTTATTATCTTGCTCCCATATCCAATCCATCGCATTTCTTGGAGTGCAGTAACGTCCGATGAGTATTCCTTGAGGACTTTCACCAAGTCGATATCATCACCCTCTCCGTTGAGGGTGCGGACATTCCAGGTGCATATCCTCAAATCGTGGTCCTTAAAACGTTTGCGTGGGTCGTCGTCAAAGGGGGTTCGTATCCGAGGCATTGTAGTCGCAGTTTTCATTGGTGGAGATATTTTACAGTGGTGGGTACCAAACCCGACGCACTAACCCTATATATAATACCCTGTAAGGAAGGGCGGGTCGCCGCTCACGTTAGCCAGCAGCGTTGCGGGTGCATTGCTCTGTTACCGGTGGTCACCACGAGGAGGTGTGAGTCGACTTAAGACGCAGTGTCCTCACATACGAGATATTCGCATAAACGTGTGTTTAGCGAGGTTTCTTTACATTTGTTGGTGCTGTGGCCAGATTAAGTGTCGTATTCCAACCAAATTTGTTTTAATTTGGGCTGCATTGAATAACGTTACAGAAAAAACACACGAAGTTTTGATTTTGCTGATAACGTACAAATTGTTAGATTTTAAAATGAAAAATAGAGGGAAGCTAACTTCGGCTCGACCGAAATTTATATATCCTTGGAGCATGATATATGCCTGCAAGTTTGTTATATGGGAGCAATTCTATATATTCATCCGATTTTGATCAAACTCTCCAAAATTTTGCTAAAGCAGATAATATTCATAACTAAAAAGTGTAAATATATCATTGAAAAAAAGTTTTTCTCACTAAAACTATTTTTTCGACCGATCGTTCTTATGGCAGCTTAATGCTATAGCCATCAGATTTGGATCAAACTTGACAGAATTATGTGTTAGCATGTAACAATTTTCAGTAACAAGCTTGGATGCAATAGCATTGAAAAGAAAAAAAATATTCTCACTAAGACTTTTTTTTAGACCTATCTTTTGTATGGCAGCTATATTTGTTTGTAAATAACATAAATGTTGGAGAAATTATGTGAAATCATAGAGAACTCATAAATACGACGTTTGGCAGCTTTTTAATATAGTCATCCGATCCTGCCGGTTCCGACAAATATGCAGCGTATTTGAGCCAAAAGACTTCGTGCAAAGTTTGGTGAAGATAGCTTTAAAACTGACGGAGGAGATAGTATAGAATAATATAATACATTAATATACCCTCTCCAAGGGTATAAAAATGTGGTTATTTTTTTGATAAAATCCATATTTTTCCAAGTTTAAATAATTCGAAAAAATGTTCTGCTGATATTAAAAATCTTAGAAAAAAATAGTTGGCAATCCTTTGTTTCTTCTTATTTGAGCTTTTGGGAAAACCCAGCAGCAAAGTCGCAACGGGCAAAAAGCCATGTAGTATGTAGTTTATAATAGTTAGTTTATTGAATCGTTTCTTATCATGGTTCATAGAAACCGTCAGCCGTTTACAAATTTATGTGCAACTTACATTTATTTAATAATTATTAATATAATTAATGTGTTTTAACCTAATTAATAGTGACCGTCATGACGAAGAAGCTAATCTTTTAGCGATATGAGATCTCGCCGATACCGTAAGGCGTGTGAAAGGTAGTTTGCTAGCACCCTCCAGTTTCTCCCGTTCATCCACTTCAGTGTTTTCGCCTCAGACAGTACTGAGCTCTGTAGATGTAAAGCCCGTATCTCGCGCAGCATCGGACAGATTGTGATGAAATGCTCGGAGTCCTCTCGTACCCGTAGATTACAAAGGCCACATATGGTGTTCGTAGAACGTGTATATGGGGCCCGAAAAATCGCGCTGATGGTGGCTGTGTCGTATTTGTCGTGAAAATAGTTTACAACCCCCAAATCATGGTTGACTCTTCGGTATAGATTTCTCGTGGTGGTATTTTCCGCTCTGTTCTTATAAAGAGTCCAACTTTCATTTGCGATCCTCTCCAGCAGAATATTTTGATGGCATTCCCAGTGGTTAGGCTGACTTTCGAATGTATTTACATTTAACTTGTTTCCTAAGGTCTCCCAGCTGTTAAAGAAGTAGCTTGTTGGCTAAGATTCTCGGCAATATGGAGCTTGGCATGTTAAAAACTTTTCTGATACAACCAAAGTGCGCACGGAGACAGGCGATATTCATTGGTGGTAGTAAAATGTTTATTTCCAGCCTATGTATGTAAGGTTCGAAATCGGCCGCATACATCCCAACTGCTTCCCACTTACATCCCACCCACTTTCCGCATGCATCCCACCTACATCTCACCCACATCCAACCCCCATCCCATCCACTTATCGCTTACATCCCACCTACTTCCTACCTATATCCCACCTAGTTCCCACCTACTTCCCACCTATATCCCACCCACATCCCACCCACTTCGCATCCACTTACCAACCACATCCCACCCACTTACCAACCACTTACAAACCATTCACCACCCACATCCTACCCACATCCCGTGCACTCCCCACCCGCTTTCAAAACAAGTTACCCCTCCCAGCCAACCCCCATCCCGCCCACATCCAGCCCACATCCCATCCACTTCCCATCCACATCCCACCCACTTCCCAGTGGGCATTTCGGCGGTATTTCCAACATCTAAAAATGAAGACACAAACTCTACAAAACGAGTTTTAAGCAGAGATTAAAACCGTAACCGAAACCGTAACCCTTAACCGCTTAAAACACTTTAAAATTTGTAACCGAAACCGTAACCGTTACCGAAAAAAAATGTTTTCTTACAACCGTAACCCTATAACCTTTATTACCATAACCGGTTATCAAAACCGAAACAGAAACAAATATACGGGTTAATTTCGGTTTTCCTCTACTAATACAAATTTCTATAAACGTAAATCAGTGGCGGGATAATGTAGAGAACAGAAAAGTGTGGTTATATAAGTGAGCAAGCGAGCTCTCTCCAAACTGCAGACTAAAACTTTCAGTGCAATTCAGTGTTCAGCGACTCACACAACCATAAGTTCGCGCTTGCATAAAAACATGAGTGACAAGAAAGAGTGAGTGCAGCTAACCAAAATCTTTACCCTCCTCGTCTTTCCATATACATATGTATGAGATATTAAACTGGATGCGGGCTAGTTTAGTCGATTCAAAAATGTACGACTTCGGCTCAAATTTGGCATCAGCTAATTCTGATTTCTTCTGTAACCTTAGGTTCTATCTGGATTCAATGTTAATTTGAAATAAAGAACAACTCAGCATTGACCAATCTATAGTTTCACGAATTAGAGTTTAGAGAACCAAGTCTATTCGAGAATGATGCTTACCTATGAGCAATATTTCTTGATCCGAGACATAATGTGTCTTTATCTGTCGATCAAAAGTTAGCTGTATTAAATTGTTGGATAACCATAATTTGATTGAATTATCAGGGGAAAACAGTCCAAGTCCAAGTTGGTCGGAGATTTTCAAAAGTTCTAATTAAAAATAATCGGAAATTAAACAATATTTCCAGATTTTTTGAATAATCAAAAGTTTTGCTAGCAGTACCACCCACACAAATAAGGGTGGAGCGTTCGTATTCAGGAGTAGAATTTATAATGAGTCCCCAATTTTGTCTGCATGAATTGTCAAATTGATATATTATACTAATAACCGTAACCGTAACCTAAACCCGAAACAGAATGAGGTTAATAACCGCAACCAGTACCGTAACCGATATTCCACAACCGTAATATAACCGTAACCGGAAAAAAACGATCGGCCAAAACAGTAGCCGTAACCCAAACCCGTATTCGTTTCGGTTTTAATCTCTGGTTTTAAGTCAATCGGACGAAAAATACTTTTTTCATGCAGAATATTCCGCGCATTTTTACGCCCAGGGGGTTATTTTCCGACATTGGAAAGTCATATTTCAAATTATTTCGTCTTCTGTCCTTACAAACCGAGTTCTCCGGTGCAAGTGTCGCTCGCCTGCACTTTACAAATATTCTAATGCTTTTGCAAACGCAGCGCTGCTGCGACTGCGCTTTGGCTAAGCATGTATAAGAGAACAAGCTTAGGCAGCCGCGCAGCTGCAATTTCTAAACATATAAAATGCGAGAAATAAATATTACAGCGAAGATTGGTAACAGATGACCTTTTGAATTTAATAATGTTGGCAAAGTTACAACTTTGCGGCTGTACGATGATTGTCCATCAGTCAGTCAGGACACTCTCTTTTATAGATATAGTGATAGTCTAGCATAGTACCCGTTAGAGCCCTGCACGAGTCTACTCCTAGAGCCCTTCGAATCCCATTTCAAAAAAAAAAAAAAATCGAATACATCAGCTCAGGAAATGTTTCCGAATCGAATAGTTCAGTACCTGCCTTTCCAAAATGATATATTTGACTCGTTCAAAATATAACAGGTCAACGGTTCAAGCTCCAAACGATTTAATCTACGAAATGTTAACTCAGAAATGTCTGACGTAGGGCTCGGAATAGCCCGCAAGCGAGCCATGCGCTCCGTCTTTTCGTCCTGTTCGTGAGCCGGAAGCCACAGTGCGGGAGCCAGCAGCTGGCACTCGTCTGACGACTTATTAGATCGCGAAAAAAAATACCAGAGAGGACAAAAATATTAATAGTAGTAGAAGTAGTAGTAGTGTCTTTATTTTTTTACACTTGAAAAGTGTATTATAAATTTGCCCAGAAGTTTGCAACGCATAGAAGGAATCTTCTCCGACCACATAAAGTATATGTATTCTTGATCAGCGTGACGAGCTGAGTCGATTAAGCTTTGTCCGTCCGTCTGTCCGTCTGTCTGTTTCTACGCGAACTAGTCCCTCAGTTTTGGAGCTATCGAGCTGATACTTTGCACATAGTCTTCTTTTTACTGCACGCTGCTAATATGTCGGAACCGACTGGATAGGATGACTACTTCTTGTAGCTGCCATACAAATGTTCGTTTGGAAAATGGGTTTTAGTATGAAAAACTGTTTTGTTCTCAATATTATCGATCTCAAACACAGTCATGGGTAATATGTAATGTTTTTAAGCTGATCTGCGAAGTTTGGTCGAATTCGCTAACTGTTGAGACAAGCTATTTCAAGTGTATCAAAACTTCGGTACAGACGAAGTTAGCTTTGCCTTTCTCGTTTTGATTTGAATACCCTATTACAACATATAGCGAATTATTTAACATTATTCAACTAAAAATAACTACTAAAAATAACTACTACCACCCTCGTAGCTCCGACTCGGCAGAAGCCAAGAAAGTAGTGTCCGCAGGCAGACTTGAGTGGGTAATTGGAACATTCCAACCCTTCAAATCTTCTGGACCGGATAGCATTTATCCAGCATTCCTGCAGGAAGGAAAGGACATACTCCTACCCACCCTCAGGAAGGTCATCACTATCAGTCTGGCAACTGGGAATATCCCACGTGCCTGGCGCAGAGCAAGGGTAGTCTTCATCCCCAGGGCAGGGAAGAAGGATATAACTAACCCCAAGTCCTTCAGACCCATTAGCTTGACATCGTTTTTACTGAAAACCCCCTCCAACCAACACAGCACGCGTACAGAACAGGCCGTTCAACCGACACGGCATTATATCAACTCGGGAAGATGCTCGAGAAAACAATAGAAGACAAGGAAGTGGCTCTATGCGCCTTCCTAGACATTGAGGGAGCATTCGACAACACATCCCATAGTGCTGTCAAGAATGCCCCACATGGGTAGATTCACTTCTACGATGCAGAGAAGCCTCTGCAGTGGCAGACGAAGAAACCATCACAGTAACCACAACTAGAGGGTGCCCTCAGGGGGGAGTTCTCTCCACACTGTTGTGGAGCCTACTAGTGGATAAGCTCCTAGAGAAACTTGCCTCCCTGGGCATAACATGCCAAGGATACGCTGATGACATTGTCATCCTTGCGAGAGGAAAGTACGAAGAAACATTACGTGACATAGTCTATAGGGGACTGAAAGTGACGTCTGACTGGTGCAAGGAGGTTGGGCTCAACCTAAACCCTGCGAAAACCATCATAGTACCGTTTACTAGAAAATACTAACTACTACTAAGCAGAATGAGGCCAATACGCCTATCCGGCTGCCTCATTACACCAGAAAAAGAAGTCAAATACCTCGGCGTTGTCTTTGACAACAGACTGAGATTTGACAAGCACTTAGAGTATACACTCAGCAAGTGCACTAGAGCACAATTCACATGCAGGAGCATAGCCGGAAAATCGTGGGGCATGGCACCACACATACTCCGATGGCTATACCTCATGGTTGTGAGACCGATGCTCACTTATGGAGCTGTTGTGTGGGGAGATAGAGCAAACCTCCTCACAGTTAGGACGCAGTTGCAAAAACTGCAGAGGCTGGCATGTATATGCATGACTGGAGCCATGCGTATCTGTCCGACAGCGGCAATCGAGGTTTTGATGGAGCTAACACCGCTCCACCATACCATCTGCCTGAAGAAAAAAGCAACACTGCTTAGATTAACAGCAGAAGGAGTGGGTAGAAACCACATAGTAAGCCTCAGAGACTCTGAAAAGCTGGAAAGGGAAATCCCTTTAATCCTCCAACCCAGAGACGAAATGGTGGCCGAGTATCACTTTGACAGGAACTTTACTGTACACCAAAGTAATAAGAGAGAATGGATCTCCCTAGAAGAAACATATGAAATGCAACCACACACAATTATGTGGTATACAGACGGGTCCCTGACGCCCCAAGGAACCGGACTTGGGGTAGCGGGACCTGGAACGAAAATATCTGAACCAATGGGAGAACTCTCAAGCATATTTCAAGCTGAAGTATGTGCCATCTCCCGTTGCGCAGACCGTAATATGGAAAAGCACTACCATAATAGAGAAATAGCAATCCTCTCCGATAGCCAAGCAGCGCTTAAAGCGCTCAGCAGTAATAAGTTCACCTCTAAGCTAGTCTTAGAGACAAAGAACAAACTAGACCAACTAGGCAGCAGGAACAACCTGACCCTACGATAAATACCGGGACACAACAACGTCCCTGGAAACGAATTGGCCGATGAACTGGCACGCAAGAGTGCAGCCACCGCAATGGTAGGGACAGAGCCCTATTGCGGTATAGGCCAACACACAATAAAAGGACTCCTAAGAATGGAAGAGAATACGCTTAGAACAGCCTCCTGGGTAAACACCAGAGGAATGAGACAAGCTAAAGCATTAATAGTGAACCACAACCTCAAAAGGTTCCAAAAGTTAATCCAACAAGGAAAGAATGCCCTCAGGATTCTGACAGGGCTCAATACGGGTCACTGCAGACTGCGGAGCCACATGTATAAGCTGTGAATAACAAACACCCAACTTTGCAGATACTGTGAAGAGAAGGAGGAGTCCTCTGAACATATTAGCACACTGCGATGCCCTAACAAGGCGCAGACTCAGCAAATTTGGGAAACACATTCTACACCCAAGCAATATCAGCAACTTAGAACCCACAAAAATCCTGGCTTTTGTACAGGAAACAGGGTTGCTAGGAGAGCAGTAAACTCAGTAGGGGGCACAATAGACCAATATTGGTCGCGGTGCACCACTTCCCCAACAACAAATAATAAAAAAAATAAAATAATATTGCATTCTTTTGTTTTCTGTTCGATTGTTTTGTAAAGTATCTTTTTTTGTTACATCGATTTGCATACTATCATTTTCACAAATAATTTTGAACCTGCAAATTTCCATAAAATCTCTTCCCAAAGCAACGTTATATCCCATCGACACGTTTGCCACAATTGGTAGTTCAAACCTAAATTTTTCTTTATTTAAAATTAAAAATTTTCAGCGAACTTAATGAGTGATTGCGGGTTGCGTGTGCTTCTATGGGTAATGCTACTTTTAAGAACGCTTGTAGCAGGCGTGATGATGTCGTGAAATGATGCATGTACACTTGTTGGCGTAGCTGGCTTTTGGGAATTTCTTCGATACTATTTAAAATAAGCTCCTCGTCATCTAGTTGGATTCTCATTAAAATAGGAATAGGAAGCATCTTGCGGTGTTGGAAACTGCGGTGTGATGTTTTTTTGTTTCTTATTCTAGATCGCTACGGTCAGTAGTTGAAGAAGTTCTTCTACTGTCATAGCCAACAGATTTACACTTGTGTTTAACCACAATTAAGCACGATCCTTCAGCTTTGACAACACCAGCATTCGCAACACATCGTCGCGGCGACGCGTCGTTGAGTTTGTACAACTTTTAATTGGATATGTATCGATTTCCCAAGGTGCGACGTTAGACTGGAATAGCAAATTTGCGTTTTGCTGTCCGACTTCATCATCGCTCGTCTTGTTGACTGCGCCGGCTTCGTCAGCGGCTGCGTTGTCTAAATTTGTTTCGCCCGAACATTCTTGTCTGGCGCATTCTGCGTTGTTTTGAATTGCACCATTTGTTTCACTTTGATTGCTGCAGAAGAAAAAGGTTTAAGGGGGGAGAGGGAAAATTTTGCAAATCTGAAACAAAGTTGATCTGGGTACGGTACACACCTAAAGTTGCGAAAAAAATAAGAGCACCACTACAACACATTTTGTTCTTAATAAAATAATAATGCGATTACTGTTCCGATTTTTTTAAATTTTGACTATTTTTATATTGTTTAGCCTTCCCCATAAACAAAAAGAGTGTTACCGTTCTTCAAATTTCTTTCCATCGGGGGTGCCTCAGAAACCTCTTCCAACTAAATTCCAACCAAATTCCAATTCTTAGGTGCCACAGAAATTTCTTTTGGTTGGTTTCAAACCTCTAATGTTTTGTTAGGACATTTTGCAATGGTCTTTTCTCACTAGCGCCTTTTGTCGAAGTGGCGCCCTCTACATGAAAGCTAGCGGATTAAGGGATGGAATCTAACACCTCATGTTTGGCGGCAACAAATTTTTAAATTTTGCGTTATATTGGTGCGAATGCGACTTAAAATTGAATTATTATTTAAAAATGCATCATAAAACATTTAACATAATCAAAAAATTTCAGTTGATCATTAAATTAACCCACATCTAAAATAAGGGAAAAAAATAGCACCATTAGCCCTTTTTTTAGTGAACCCCGTATATTTTGAGGAATTGCCATTGTGGAAAGCACGTGTTTAATAGTTTTGACTAAGATTTCATTGTTTCTATCATAAAAGTTATTAATAATCATTCTTTTGTGCCATTGTGGAAAATTCGTGAAACTTTTTGGCCGGGCTCTAGGTTTTTAAGTTTTGGTTTTTTACCCCCCTTTTTTTTAAAAAAAAAACACCCAAAAAAAAAAAAACAAAAGGGGGCCGATTAAAACGGGATGCATAACATCTAAGTCTTAGTGTTTTTGTGTGATTGTTTTCTAGAGCTTTCCCTTGTTTCCATTCATAGCAATTCTGTCATGAGGCAACCTCTGCCAACACACTAAGGACAGGCGCAGACAGCTGATGATTGAATTGGTATTCATGAAATAGCGTTATACTGTCAACCAGCCTCCTTTGTTGTGTTGTGCGTGTCTTGTTTTAGAAAAGTTGTGGACAATATCCATAACTTAATGACCTAGAGCCTGCCTAAAAAGTTCTACGATTTTTCAATCAAAAAGGTCACTAAAACAATCACTTTGTGATAAAATGCGTGGGCACGACGCAGTTGTTAGAAACTAAACATAAAATAGTTTCATTTAAAAAACAACAAAAAACCCCGTTTGATTGCTTTGGGCAATTCAAACAATTGGCGCCTGTGTTGGCTGCGGAGAAAGAATTTCCCCACTAACAACAGAAGGGCCGATTAAAACGGGATGCATAACACATCAAAGTCTTAGTGTTTTTGGCGTTTGCTGCTGATGTCGGTTTTTCTATGAGCTTGCCTTTGGGATTCCCAAGCATTCATAGCAATTCTGTCATGAGGCAACCTCTGCCAACACACTAAGGACAGGCGCAGACAGCTGATGATTGAATTGGTATTCATGAAATAGCGTTATACTGTCAACCAGCCTCCTTTGTTGTGTTGTGCGTGTCTTGTTTTAGAAAAGTTGTGGACAATATCCATAACTTAATGACCTAGAGCCTGCCTAAAAAGTTCTACGATTTTTCAATCAAAAAGGTCACTAAAACAATCACTTTGTGATAAAATGCGTGGGCACGACGCAGTTGTTAGAAACTAAACATAAAATAGTTTCATTTAAAAAACAACAAAAAACCCCGTTTGATTGCTTTGGGCAATTCAAACAATTGGCGCCTGTGTTGGCTGCGGAGAAAGAATTTCCCCCACTAACAACAGAAGGGCCGATTAAAACGGGATGCATAACACATCAAAGCCTTAGTGTTTTTGGCGTTTGCTGCTGATGTCGGTTTTTCTATGAGCTTGCCTTTGGGATTCCCAAGCATTCATAGCAATTCTGTCATGAGGCAACCTCTGCCAACACACTAAGGACAGGCGCAGACAGCTGATGATTGAATTGGTATTCATGAAATAGCGTTATACTGTCAACCAGCCTCCTTTGTTGTGTTGTGCGTGTCTTGTTTTAGAAAAGTTGTGGACAATATCCATAACTTAATGACCTAGAGCCTGCCTAAAAAGTTCTACGATTTTTCAATCAAAAAGGTCACTAAAACAATCACTTTGTGATAAAATGCGTGGGCACGACGCAGTTGTTAGAAACTAAACATAAAATAGTTTCATTTAAAAAACAACAAAAACCCCGTTTGATTGCTTTGGGCAATTCAAACAATTGGCGCCTGTGTTGGCTGCGGAGAAAGAATTTCCCCCACTAACAACAGAAGGGCCGATTAAAACGGGATGCATAACACATCAAAGCCTTAGTGTTTTTGGCGTTTGCTGCTGATGTCGGTTTTTCTATGAGCTTGCCTTTGGGATTCCCAAGCATTCATAGCAATTCTGTCATGAGGCAACCTCTGCCAACACACTAAGGACAGGCGCAGACAGCTGATGATTGAATTGGTATTCATGAAATAGCGTTATACTGTCAACCAGCCTCCTTTGTTGTGTTGTGCGTGTCTTGTTTTAGAAAAGTTGTGGACAATATCCATAACTTAATGACCTAGAGCCTGCCTAAAAAGTTCTACGATTTTTCAATCAAAAAGGTCACTAAAACAATCACTTTGTGATAAAATGCGTGGGCACGACGCAGTTGTTAGAAACTAAACATAAAATAGTTTCATTTAAAAAACAACAAAAAACCCCGTTTGATTGCTTTGGGCAATTCAAACAATTGGCGCCTGTGTTGGCTGCGGAGAAAGAATTTCCCCCACTAACAACAGAAGGGCCGATTAAAACGGGATGCATAACACATCAAAGTCTTAGTGTTTTTGGCGTTTGCTGCTGATGTCGGTTTTTCTATGAGCTTGCCTTTGGGATTCCCAAGCATTCATAGCAATTCTGTCATGAGGCAACCTCTGCCAACACACTAAGGACAGGCGCAGACAGCTGATGATTGAATTGGTATTCATGAAATAGCGTTATACTGTCAACCAGCCTCCTTTGTTGTGTTGTGCGTGTCTTGTTTTAGAAAAGTTGTGGACAATATCCATAACTTAATGACCTAGAGCCTGCCTAAAAAGTTCTACGATTTTTCAATCAAAAAGGTCACTAAAACAATCACTTTGTGATAAAATGCGTGGGCACGACGCAGTTGTTAGAAACTAAACATAAAATAGTTTCATTTAAAAAACAACAAAAAACCCCGTTTGATTGCTTTGGGCAATTCAAACAATTGGCGCCTGTGTTGGCTGCGGAGAAAGAATTTCCCCCACTAACAACAGAAGGGCCGATTAAAACGGGATGCATAACACATCAAAGTCTTAGTGTTTTTGGCGTTTGCTGCTGATGTCGGTTTTTCTATGAGCTTGCCTTTGGGATTCCCAAGCATTCATAGCAATTCTGTCATGAGGCAACCTCTGCCAACACACTAAGGACAGGCGCAGACAGCTGATGATTGAATTGGTATTCATGAAATAGCGTTATACTGTTAACCACCCCCCTTTTTTTTTTTGTGTGTTTTTTTTTTTTAGAAGTTTTGGGGCAATATAAATAAATTATTTATTTAGGGCCTACCATAAATTTTTTTTTTTTTTTTTTTATCATTACAATGGGACGTGGAAAGCTCTGAACTGCGAAGAAGCGCGATCTTATCAAAAAATTGATATTGGACGGAAAAACTTGCAGAGAAGTTGGTAAATTGGTAGGATGCTTTAGTAAAATGATTAAAAAGCCTTAAACTATGAAGAAAAGATTGAAACACGCGGACGAAAAGAATCTATGACCCCTCTTCATGTCAAAAAACTAATTCTTCAGAGCAAGAAGAATCCCTTCAAGCCTGCTGCCCAGCTTAAAAAAGATCTTAAAATAAATGCGATGGACCAAATAGTTCGCAGATATCTTAGGCAACATAACCTAAAAGACTGCTTTCCAAGTAAGGTACCACTTTTAATCGCGACACACTTTATTAAGCGCAAGAAGTTTGCCAGGGATCATGCAAATTGGACATCCCAACAATGGAGGAATATTCTATGGTCAGATGAGTCCAAAGTGGTTATGTTTGGCGGAAAGGGATCTCAATCATTCGTTTGACGTCCAAGGAACACAGAATACAAACCCCAGTACACCACAAAAACCATTAAGCATGGAGGATGTAGTGTAATGGTATATGTTCTTGCTTTTCCTACTATGGAGAAGGTCAAATACATAGAATAAACCCATCATGGATCACCAAGTGTACGTGAATATCATGGAAACAGTAATGCTACTCTTTGCAATACGAAATGCCGCTCGTACGGGTCTTTCCACAGGACAAAGACCCCAAAACACACCAGCAAAACAGCAAAGCAATGGTTCAGGGCAAACTTTGTGAACGTTTTGGAGTGGCCTGCTCTGTCACCTGACCTGAATCAGACTTCAAGAAGGCAGTTGCTGCGTCCAAGCCAACCACTATCGGATCACTTTCGAAAGAAATTATAGAGTCCTGGTCCAAAATTCCCCTAAAACGATGCCTGGACTTAGTTGATTTCATGCCAGAAGATGGTATTGGCAATAAAGGATACTGTACTAAATATTAAATGATAAATATAGATTTAGTGTTAATAGTTCAAAATTCTTAACTAAAGAATTCCTTAATTATTGGCCATTTTTTTAATTTTCATTACTTTTTTGAAAAGTGGTGCTGTTATTTTTTTCGCTTAATTTTGTCAATGTCAATAAAGTTCCTTATATAACTTAGAAACGAAATTACGATGGTTTTTGTTTTTATTCTCAGGTTTGTAAGAGTCTTCCCTTTCTAAAAATGTGCTCAAAGTTTTCTTAATTTTAAAAATGTGAGTTGGACAACTATTTAAAATTTGCTTGTGGTAGTGGTGCAATTATTTTTTTCGCAGCTGTTTGTTCATGCAAAAATTTGTGTCTATCTCTTAAAGTTTCTGAGATCGACGCGTTCATACAGACAGGTGGACGGAC
>JAEIFU010002958.1:0-35142 GCA_018904235.1 Lordiphosa stackelbergi
TGTACAAATTTTTACCAAGGCCTCCTATATACCTTTATCACGCGTTTTTGTAAAAAATTATAAAATAGTCATTCTTCTCGAACACTAATGGGGGTGGCACAGAAATCACTACGGATTATCGTATAAACGCTTGTATTGATGTGAAACATCTTTAATTTCGGTACGGACGATTTTAGTGGAGTAAAATTTGAATTGAGCGTCACGTGACGCTGACGCCAACCATATTATGTTGCTGTGTTTGCTTTGTGCAGTGGCTCCGTATATACACAAGAACAGTTGGTAGAGAGTGATGGCAGGGGGAATTTTCTTTGGGCGGATCTTAAGTTTATCCAACTTTTTTGTTTTTAAATAATATTAAATAAATATATGAAGTTTAATTAAACCCAACATAAGTTCTTTGCCATGGCTCGGTAAAGAAAAAAAAAAAACAGAGAGCGTACTCCCCACAACTTTGCTGTAAGCGAAGAGGGGAGAGGGAGTGAGTGAGTGCTGAGGCAGATGGGGAAGGGCAAGTTGGATAGATACTAAAAGGGGCAACTGGGTGGGTTCTAGGAAAGATCTGGGTAGGATCTGGTGGTATTTGTGGCTGGGATCTACAGAATTTGGCTGGGATATGGGTGGGATCTGGTTGGACTCTGAGTGGAATCTGGATGGGATCTGGGTGGGACCTGGGTGGATCTGGACCGTATCTAGGTGGTATCTGGGAGGATCAGGGCGGGATCTGGGTGGGATCTGGTGATCTGAAAGGGATCTGGAAGGGATCTGGTTGAGATGGGATCTGGATGGGATCTGGGTAGGATCTGGGTCTGATCTAGGCGGGATCTGGATGGGATTTGGAAGGGATCTGGTTGGGATGGGATCTGGTTGGGATGGGATCTGGGAATATTTGAAAGAGATCTGGGTGGGATCTGGTTACGATCTGGTTGGGATCTGGGTTGATTCTGGATGGGATCTGGGTGGGATTTGGAAGGGATCTGGACGAGATCTGGGCGGGATCTGCATGGGATCTGGGTGGTATCTGGGTGGGATCTGGAAGGATGTGGGCGAGATCTTTGTCGGATCTGGTAGGATCTGGGCGGTATATACGTGAGATCAGCGTAGAATCTGAGTGGGATCTAGTCGGGATGTAAATGGGATAAAGCTTGGTTAGATCTGGGTGGGATCTGGATTTTCTGGATTTCTACTGCCCGTTAATTTTCTTCTTTCGAAAGAGTGCCCTTGGTGATTTATATACCATTGAGAGAGATTGTGATTTGAAAATAAGCTCATATCCTAAGCATCACGTTTCACATCAAAGACTCGTGAGTGCTATCTACACTCACACCTTTTTTTAATAAACTGCTTGAATTTATATGTAAAGTGGCACGAAATATTCTACTAGATCAGATGGCGAAAATGGCGAAAAGCGAATTGAAACCGACCACACAAATCCAAGTAGATTTGAGTAATTGATTCCAAATCGCTCAAATTCACCATCTGATCTAGCAACCTCTTTGATATTTTTCACTTTACATAAAAGTTATACATTTCCACCAAAGAAATGAAGCTTCATTTCTTAAAATGAAAAAAAATTAAGAAAATGATGTAATTTCTACCATACAAATTGTTGTTTCTTTTTTGCCCTTCATTTCTTTCATTTCTTAAAAATGATGGCATTCCCCACGAAGGAATTTGGTATTTTTAATAAAATACTTGCTACTCTAGAAACAGAAAGTGACATCACCAATAAATTGATAATTTGAATTTAAAAAGTAGGCGCGATTTCGCTTGAAATATTAATTACTCCAAAAAAGATGTGTATTTAGCTTTCTGCTCATCGTTCAGGGCGATAACAATACGTTTGCCCCGCGAAATTGCTGTCATATCGGGTATGTCCTGTTTTTGCTAAATATTCCACTGAGTCCACGAGAGTTTGAAAGTGGCGCCTGTTATTTAAATCAAACTTTTCAGCTGTTTTTGACCACGTATCGTTGTGAATGTCAAACAAATGACAATTTGTCAATGGAAACGGCTTCATTTTTAAAAATGAAAATGATAAGAAATGAAGCCAGTGGAAATAGGCTATTAAATTGGAAATTTAAACGTTTATACCAAAATTTCTAGTGATTTCTGTGTCACCCCCGAATGACTATTTTTGATTACAACTCGTAAGAATTTTCCGACGAATACTCGTAGCATCGTCTTAAAAATTTTATCATAGTGAGGCAAGTATTTTAACTATTATGAGAGGCTTTTTGTTTAAAAAGTATCGCGAATCTTGTGTTTTTTCAAAAAGTATGTATTAATTTATTATTTGCAGCTTAGGAACCTCCATAGTAATTACCATTATAAGGTAAGGTCCTTTAAAACCTTAATTTAATTTCCAAGCATTTTAGATCACAAAATAATTTGAAGAATATAATTTAAACATAATAAAATTTCTATTTTATAAATTAAATATTATTTGGATGAAGTTTATCTATTTTATTTTAGTAGTTATCAGGGGTGCCACAGAATTCACTAGCGATTTGGCTTCTAGCGATTTGTCAAATCGCTGAAATATTTTTGCCATGCCACAGAACTTCGAGCGATTTCATTTTTTAAGCTAGTTCACAAACCCTTTCGAACTTGACTGCATAGGGTAGACACCCCGAAAGTTCAAATAAGATTAAGACTTAAAATGCGGTTTTTATTAATATTTTGAAATGTAAGCAATTTACCCTTGCAAAGGGTATTATAATTTTGCCCAGAAGTTTGCAACGCATAGAAATATTCATTTCCGACCCTATAAACTATATATATTCTTGATCAGGGTGACGAGCTGAGTCGATTGAGCTTTGTCCGTCCGTCTGTCCGTCTGTCTGTCCGTCTGTCCGTCTGTCTGTCTGTTTCTACGCAAACTAGTCTCTCAGTTTTAAAGCTATCGAGCTGAAATTTTGCACAGAGTCTTCTTTTTACTGCACACTGCTAATATGTCGGAACCGACCGGATCGGATGACTATATCTTATAGCTGCCATAGGAACTATCGGTCGAAAAGTGGGTCTTTGTGAGAAAAACTTTTTTGTTTTTTAATGTTAACGTGTCTCACTTCAGCGATTATTAATATTATACGCTTTCACATAGATTTGGAAGTTTTCCCAAAATCGGATGACTATATCTTATAGCTGCCATAGGAACTATCGGTCGAAAAGTGGGTTTTTATGAGAAAAATTTTTTTTGTTTTTATTTGTTTACGTGTCTCACTTCAGCGATTATTAATATTATACGCTTTCACATAGATTTGGAAGTTTTTCTCAAAATCGGATGACTATATCTTATAGCTGCCATAGGAACTATCGGTCGAAAAGTGGGTTTTTATGGAAAAATTTTTTTGTTTTTATTTGTTTACGTGTCTCACTTCAGCGATTATTAATATTATACGCTTTCACATAGATTTGGAAGATTTTCTCAAAATCGGATGACTATATCTTATAGCTGCCATTGGAACTATCGGTCGAAAAGTGGGTCTTTGTGAGAAAAACTTTTTTGTTTTTAATGTTAACGTGTCTCACTTCAGCAATTATTAATATTATGCGCTTTTACAAAGATTTGGAAGTTTTGGTCAAAATCGGATGACTATAATCTATAGCTGTCATAGGAACTATTGGTCGAAAAGTGGGTTTTATTTACGAGAAAGGGCAAAGCTAACTTCGTCTGTACCGAAGTTTTGATACACTTGAAATAGCTTGTCTCAACGGTTAGCGACTTTGACCAAACTTCGCAGATCAGCTTAAAAACATTACATATTACCCATGACCGTGTTTGAGAGCAGTAATATTGAGAACAAAACAGTTTTTCTTACTAAAAACCATTTTCCGAACGAACATTTGTATGGCAGCTACAAGAAGTAGTCATCCGATCCGGTCGGTTCCGACATATTAGCAGCGTGCAGTAAAAAGAAGACTCTGTGCAAAGTTTCAGCTCGATAGCTCCAAAACTGAGGGACTAGTTCGCGTAGAAACAGACAGACGGACAGACGGACGGACAAAGCTTAATCGACTAAGCTCGTCATGCTGATCAAGAATATATATACTTTATGTGGTCGGAGATGATTCCTTCTATGCGTTGCAAACTTCTGGGCAAAATTATAATACACTTTTCAAGTGTATAAAAATAGTTTGTTTTAATGCTGGCGTTCTTAAACTCTGATGTATTAAAACATTTGCAAGGGTATAAAACTTCGGCAAAGACGAAGTTAGCTTGGCCTTCTCGTTTTAACAAAACAAACTTAATTTTCTTTAACTGAATTAAATATTTGTTATTCCCACACAACATTAAAATTTTCCGCCCGCCAAAAAAAAAATGATACCTTGCAACTCTAGCTGCTGTACGGATACGAGAGAACGGCGTACGTATATGAAGGCAAGAGTTTTGCTTTAATTAAATAAATGCCTCTCGCACGACAGATGGCAATCCACGATTAAGGGAAGAAGCAAATCCGTAAGAAGAGGCTAGGAGTGCACCCGTCTATGATCCGCATCGGACCGTCTTTCTAAGTCAGACGATATACGTAGGCAAAATCATAAGGGTAATGATGCTGTGCTCGAAAATAACATTGGGCCGGACACGCATAATTCAATTCAAGCAATCGGAGGAAAGGTTGGCCAGACTTAAAGTCAGTTCTTTCCAGGCTGCAGCCGCAACTTCCATGTCGCCCATTGTGACATTGGGGGCCAAGTCTTTAATCTCCTTCATAAAAGCCAAGCAAATTTCGCTCTGGACATCTGTTCGATGCTTTTCCCTTTATAATTAATTTTATAACAATTTCGGAAGAATTATAAAATAACCAACATTTGAGCGGCTTCCCGTCATTACTTTGGCGCCGGCGTTGCCACTATATTCAACTCAGATTGGCAGCAATCGACTTACAAATTGCACAATAATTAAGCAAAAGGTCAACGGAAAAATTATTGCTAGTTAATCTAATTTTTTTAATCTTTGTTTTAACAAGAAAATCGATATTGTATTAACTTTAAAACTAAGTTCGATTAATTTCGAAATTCAAATGTTAAAAGGTGGCAACACTCTAATTCTAGCGATTTGGTGAGTGGCAGTGAATGACCAATTTCACTAGCGAATTGGCTAGCGATTTTAATAGCGATTTAGTAAAATGCTTATTTAATAAACTTAACATGTTAAATATTTAATTTTTTTGATCTATATTATTTACAAATTGAACACCCTTGAAGACTCAATAAGCCTTATTTTTTTTAAAATTCATTTTATGGTCTTTTTTAAGCAAATCGCCGACTCAAGAGTGCGCGATTTGCAAATCACTCGAAAACATGCTCTGTGGCAAGGCGAAATCAAATTCGAGCGAATTTACAGCGAAAGTGAATTCTGTGGCACCCCTGTATATTTCATTTGTAATCATACTCGGCGAGTAGTCCCATGACACTTTCTTACTTACTCGTTGAGCTCTCTATTACACATAAATGTGCGGGAGGAACTATGTATCGCTCGCGACCCAAAAACAACCCAATTGCTATATGATTTGGGTTCTATTTGGGTCGAATGGGATTTGCAAACACATGGGTATATTCAAGAATGAACAACATTGTGATTGACTTAGGACTTAGAAGAAATAAGTTAGAACAAATGACCAAGCTGAGCTTCTATCAATCTCTTGGCTTAACACAAGAAAAATGGCCGAATGGCTTAAGCAGATTCGGAAGTTCAAAGTCTAATAAGCTGGCGCTAATAGCTGGTTATAAACCTAATAAAACCTTTTTATTTAAAGTTCAATAGAAGTCCTTGTTATAAGGTCTCCAAAAACAAAGTTATTGAATAAGCGGAAATGTGTATTGGCAGATTTGTGTAAGTCCATTGACTACTATGTTTAACTACGCTTTTAGTTCGTTCTTAAAATTCCTGACCTATGAAATATTTTTTTTTTCCTAGATCAGATCACTTAAGAAATTGTATGCACCTTAATTTTTTGGGTAAATTATTTAATTTAAATTTGTCACATAATCGGCTAATACGACTTAATACCATTAATCGGAACCTGCTACGTAGATATGATGACTATAGAATAAATTTTGGTAAAGTTCATCATTAAAACAAATTTCATTGGAAACGTCCTTTTTCTTTATTTTCAACTCAGAAGTCTTCAAAACATTCTGCAAAGTAGTTTATATTTAGCTTATAATAGCTTTTTTTCAGCTTTTTTTACATCTTAAGCGGTCTCTACAAATTGTTGAAAAATAAATAAAGAGTACATTAACTTCGGCTGAGCAAAAAAAAAGCTTTCCTTTATACTTTTATTAGAAAATTCAAGATTTTTTTATTGAAAAAAAAGATTTTTATTTGGTAATAAATTTGGTATTTAAATTTTGATACCTTACAGCTGAGTAGTTAGCTCCCAAATTGAATGCTTTTTGCACTGACCCCAAGACTTAAGCATTCAGTGTGCTCCACTCCTCTCCTCAACACAAGACAAGCCAGCAATCAGTCGCTTTTATCAGTGAACTACACGAAAATAATGGAACAAAAATCAGGAGTAATCATATAAAAAACTCAACGCGATGCAACAACTATAAAGTTGGCAAACCAACGACCAAGTAGATTGACTGAGAGCCACTCCTGGGGCAGAGCCCAGAACCCTACCCAAGTGGCAGAATGCAAAAAAAAAAGTGTTGTGTAAAGTGTTGCACATCAGGCCACAATGGCGCTAAGCCAATAAATTAAATCAAACAAGCGCGATAACCATTTCACTTTTGCCATGTCTATCCGAGTACTCAACCTATCTCTCTCTCTCTCTCTTTTTGTTGGCCACACGCAAAACAACAAAGTTTAAATGGCGTAAACAATATAAAAAACTGAAATGCCTGAGTTTTTGCACAGCATACCAAAAAAAAAAAAAAAAAAAAAACAAAACAATAAATGCATTTTGATAAAAGGGGAAAGGAGGGGGGTTGGGAATCTGCAGTGGCGTAACCAAAGTGGGGGTGTTAAACTATTCCTTGTTCTTAGGATTCGGGTAAAATATAGACAGAGCTAAAAAATAAGGTTTAGTCCCGTAACACCCAAAAGCAAGATCAGTTTGAAACTGCAGGGGCTTTTTCTGTGACCCCAGTTTGGGGCCTTAGTTATAATCTCAGAATTTCAAGATGCTTAAATTTCTTGTGATAATATTCCGTCTCCTTCATTGCAGTCGCTTGACCTGCCCCCTCAAAAAAACCGACTGCATACGCATCTGATAAAACGAATTGTTTTAAAAGCTTTTCTGACATGTTCAGCTTATGAAATTTTGGTTTTTTAATCTCTTGTTGTTGTTTGTTTGTTCTTCGCCTTCCCACATCAATATGAAAATATTGTTAATTTTTTTGTCATCACAAGCAACGACGCCATTTTGTTGCGGCGTTTATGGCAAATTGTTTACGTTATTGTTGTTTTTGTTGATGATGTTGATGTTGATGAGGGGCTTGGGTGTACTTCAGCAGAGTTAGGTTAATTGTTGGCAAGTCAATTAAAAGTTTGAATTTATGTATTATTATACATATGGGGAGCACTTTTTATGGGGGGAGAGTGTCGCTTAAGTGAGCCTTTCCTGTTGACGGATTTAATATTCCTGCGCAGCCAAGTCAGACACGGCTGCTACTGGAAGTTGTGAGAGGTTCCAAGTAGCCTCAGAGTATGCTACAAAAAATGCATAATTAAATTTAGCTGCCACTTGAAAGTTTGTTTCAGACTTTGAAATGAAGACTCTTGACCTTTGCCAGAGCCACTTTTGGTTATGGAAATTTAAGTTTTTCCCTTATTGAACAGCGCCCAAGCCCAGCCTAGCAAACAATTGCCAAAAAACAAAGAAAAAAGCGCTGAGGTCACGCTAAAAGCGTTTGAAAATTTTTTCAGCCTTCTCGGCTCGGCCGTTATAAAATACGAAACTACTTAGCGGCGCGTTGATGAATTGTGACATTTTTATGGGTTTGTCTCTGCACGGCAGCAGCGGACGCTTCCACTTTTGGCTTAGCCATAAACAATACGGTCAGCGTGAATATCCTGGCTGTCTCTGCCTGTCTCTCTGGAAATTATGAAAGTTTTTTATCTCCTCCGCCTGCTCCGTTTTTTAATGCTCAACTCACGTGTCGACGACTCGTTGAGAGCCTCCATAAACATAACTCAAGCCAAAATTTATAGTTTCATTAATTAAAAGTTGAAAGCTTGGAAAATTTGCCAAGTATTTGCGGCGGCTGCAACCAGAGAAAACGTTTTAAATGGTCACTTCCCAGGCAATTGTAGGGCGATTTAATGAAACGTTTAACATAGTTGATCAAAAATGATAATGAAGTGAAAGCTGGGCCAAAGAGAAAAGTCGTAACAAGCGTTGTGAACTCAAATAAGCAGTGTTTGCTCAACAGTTTATAATAAACATTCATCAAATAAAAGACATTAAGTAAACATACGATTTATTGATTATTCCTTGAGTTGATTTCTTGGCGCCCCTCTTCAATTAGTTTGTGCTTTGTGTGCAAGATTTTCGTTTGGTGGTTGATTCCTTCCAATTTGCTCAAACCGTTTTGCCCGAAATCGCAAAGCAAAAACATTTAACAAGTGTGCAATTGTTTTGCCGCCCCCCTCTCCAAAGTTGTCGACAAAGTCCCCAAGGACTCTGCCCATATTTACCCAAAGTAAATTGAAATACTTTATGTTTACCTTTGGGCCGCCCCCTTTGACTGTTATTTCTGATGATGACTAGCAAAAAGAATAGAAATATTTTACATTAATTTCCACTTTGATTAAGTATTGATTTTGAATAATGAATGAATAATGAAAACTATAAAGCCAACCAAAGTTCGTCAGTGTAGAAGTTTGTATACGCTTGCGGTAAAGAACTTTTGCACAAAGTTTGTTTCGGAACGATACTACCGATCGAAACTTTTAAGCGAGACAATCAACCGATATTGAAAAAGGTTGGAAACAAAAACAGAGATTTTATATCAGCTTCCATGAGCGAGAACGGCATTTCGAATTGCTTTCCAACTATCCAGGCTCGCCCAAGCTGTTCCCAGCACTTAACAAAATGCTCTAAAGAACAATATATGATACAATATAGATAGGCTACTTATTAAAACAAGTCGTAAGCGTCTGTGAACAATAAAACAAATCGATAAGTATTATACGGAGACGAAGGTCACACATTAAGTAGAATGAAAGATGAGGAGACGAGAGTAGTTGTATTAGTAGCAGAGACAAAGACGAACGAAGGTGGAAGTTGTAAATAGAACGGAAAGTAAAAACACCGTTTGCATCAAGAAAGTGTTTTGACTCAGGCAAAAACTCCAAACTTGCCATAAAAATTTCGAAGGACTGGCGCGTATGCTGAGTCGGGTAGACGATTGTCGGCGGATAAAAACCGCAATGTGTAAACGCTCGACTGCTTTACGGAAACTGCAAATAACCTCAAGGAATATTCCTTATTAAACGTACTAGTATCTGGCCGCTTAAATTGGGATGATTGGGCTTCGGTCTTGGCGTCGTAACCATATACAAATGCTTCTTCACCAGCTATGACCCAAATCCGAATCTTCGTCAAACTCACGAAAACAGCCTTCACATTAATATCTGTTCAAAAGAAACAAAAAGTGCAAAGTGGCTGATCAAAGCACCACCCACGCGTTAATCAAATTTGAATAATTTAGGTTTACAATCGATAACTAATATATCCGATAAGCCAAAAACACTTTCCCCTCAAACAGCTGCGAATCTTCAACACATCATATCTCGCTGCCAACCGCTTTCCCTACAATTTCGAGACGTGATGGAATTTTCGATAGAGAATTAGTTGAATCTTTACGATGTGAAACTGTCCAAAATCAGCTGCAAGCTTCCGCAGGTTTATTATTAAATTCAGTTTTTTTAGCAACAATGTAGTGTCCAAGCGGGTGCTATTTGCAGTGTGGAAGATGGAAAGGAACGCTGTCGAAAAACTTTCTGCGGGTGTAGACAAATGTTTATGATAATGTTGTCGATCAAAAAAAATATATAAACAGCGCATGCGTCAAAGTAGCTGAGCGCTTTAAATATTTCACCAAAAAATTGGCATTGAAATGGACAGAGAACAGCCGAATGCAAAAGGATTTTGAAGCAAAAAAGAAGAACTAGACAGATAGTGAGCTTATATTGGAATGTTGATTATACGGATTGTAAAGAAAAAACAAACAAAAAAGTTTCGAACATAATTCAGATTACACACCTCATCAGATACCGAAAGAGCTACAATTGCGGAAATTAACAACATTAATAAATAAAATGTTAAACTAAAAAGCTTTTTTAATATTATTCTATAAAATGAAAAAAATGTTATTTAAAAAGTAATAAATAAGTTTGTGCTATATTCACAATTTCTTAAGCATAAAAAGTAAAGAATTTGCACCAAATCAAAACATTATTTCGATATTAATTTTGATTTGTGACATATTTATCTATAAAACAAAGCTATCCGTTCAGAAATATCATAATTTTTGCAGAAGTTATTAATAAATCGCCGCTTCATCAGCCGTTTCTCCCACTGTGCATTGAGAACAGTTGTACCAACATAAAAAATTAGCATTATCCCGCCAAATTGAAAAGGACAGATCAAACCCTATTTTTATACCCGGTTCCCATTGAAAATGGGTAAAAGGGGATCATGCAGTTGTGCAAATGTATGTAATAGGAAGAAGGCAACATTTCCGACTCTATAAAGTATATATATTCTTGATCAGCATCAACAACCGAGTCGATATAGCCTTGCCCGTCTTTCTGTCTGTCCATCTGTTTTTAGGAACGCGTCGATCCCCGGACTATAAGAGATACAGGGGGTAGCTGCCCCCTTTAAATTATAAATTTTGCTCCAAAAAAATTAACGTTTTCATTTATACACCGATAAAAATAATGATTAGGGTTTTCACGTCAAATTGCTTATCAAGTAATTTGATTAAAAATTAAATTTAATCTTCAACTGTAGTGAACACACTTTTGTGTGCTTATCATGATAACTTGATAATTTTTCAAAATAAAAAAAAAAAACATTTTGGTACGTACCGTGACTGACCCAGGTATGTTTGACTTTCAGTATCATGCCTTACCCCCTATACCACCGCTACTAAGATAGATAGAAGAGCTAAATCTGCTTTATAACTCATAAGTATTTTTTCTATTTTTATTTTATTTTTTCTAGAAGATAACGAAGTCTTTTATTAACCAGTTAATCTCATGACTTGTGGACTGGGCTGGTGATGTCAGCTTATTTTTTCCCAGTACACTTTGTTGTTGGAGATTTAATTTTTAAACAGATTACTTAATAACCAAATTGACGGGAAAAAACACTAGATATTTTTCGTAACAATTTTACTCCGAAAGAAATATATCACAATGTTAATGTTAAAAATTTCAGTACGATATATTTTAACATAGCACTATAACATTTTAAGTATCATTCTGAAACTATTTAGCATCAATTTATTTTTATTATTATTTTCTTGCCAAAATGAACAGAAAATATTGATTGTTTTTTTGAAAAAGTTCATTTTAATCATGTGAATATCAAAATCAATTTGATCTTTTATTCTTCAGACATTTTTTAGATTGCTTCTCATTTCTTATCGAATGCATCCTTATTTTATTTTTAAATGCCAAAAAAATAATTTAAGAAATGTTTTAGGAACATTCAGGCACTGCTGCGTGATTTGACTCTTGTCCTTTGATGTCTTGAAGCATATCTGATTTTAAGCTGCATTTATTTTGGAAAGACTTTGCAGCGCCTTTAAGGAATGCAGTACGCCATTCGAGGCGGCTAAGTTTTCCCATTTACGAAGTTGCTGAGTTTGCAGTAAAAGTTCAGAGTATCAATATAGACCATCAAGGGGATAGATGACTGGTAGCCAAACAAGAATATTAAACGAGCATTGGCAAACTTGATTAAGCGAAAGCGCCATAGAATGTGTCATAAAAACAATCGGTCAGGGTATTGGCAATAGTCAGGTGAGCTCAGAAATCGCTAGAGATTTCACGCTTGGTTGATTTGGAAATCGCTCAAAAAACAGTCGGTGTCTTTTTCATTTCATTTCTTATCTAAAAATCTAATTAGAAGGTTTGCTTGCACTGTGCTTTTTGCAGGCAGCTAAGGCGTGTGAGTCAGAGTGGGGGCGCGTATGTTCGTGTGTGCGCTTGTGTATGTGTGAGTGTTTGCACATGTGTCTAAATTGTACAGGGTATTTTGAAGTCGGGCCACTCGACTGCAACGCTCTTACTTGTTAAAATTTAAGTTATTCTTTCTAAAAATAGAGTACAAAATTTATTAAAATTTTAGCGTCAATCAAAACATTATACCTGGCTACCCTGGAAAGAATTTTGTTGAACAATTTTCATGATTGCACCTGATGTTGAGAGTATCCAGTGTTAGCTTCAAGTATCTTATCTGCCTTACAATTATTGTGCCTAGTTTTACCAGTATCAAATGTCTAAGGCGGATGGGTATCAGAACGGCAAGAGTACGGCTCAGTACTGAAACAGAGCTGAATCAGCCCTGATTTGGAAGGGCCTACTCTACAGAAATCATGGCTGCCTTTACGTGCATATCAGTCATGAATTTAACTCAGGCAGGGCGTACCTCGTCATGACCTTCGCTTCTTTCAGGCATGATTTCATTACTAATCTCATGGGTAATACTGAAATCAGTAATGAAATTAGTCATAAATTGGCGCAATTCCTACTTCTCAGGTCTGAATCAGCACTGACAAATTCAGTGCTGAGGCGTTGAGCTGCAGGGTATGTACACTTCGACAGAGAAAAGGCAAGCTTTCCTTTACTTTTTATTAAAAACAATTTTTTTAGGAAAGTTATTGCTATTTACGTGGCATACATTAGAGGCCAGCTTTTATGCGACTCTCCGCCCTCTCCCGCTGCCTCTCAGGCACGGGCATGTCATTCATTGAAGTTTGATTCGGCAGCCCGTAAACACCACAGAGTCATCAAGAGTCACGCACACAGCCACATGTCACAATGCTGCGTGGGAGCAGGGGTCCCTTCTCCCAACTTGGCCTTTTTGACATTTGCTGGCAAAGTTGATATTATTAATTTACAGCCTGCGTACAAGACTTGACACACACACACACACACACACTGAGAGTATGCCACACGCACTTTCTTGGCTTTCGAATTTTATCGACAAGTTTGTCGGCATGTCACACACTCGGGGGTACCATAATCATAAAATCATTTTATTGCCCTGGCAATTTCATTATGTAGGATTTTAATGTCAATTCTTGTACTCTCGCTAGGGCAATTGGTGGGGCGGCGTTCCCAATAATTGGGCATGAGGTCAAAAAGTTGCAGCGCACTCACAAAAACGCTTCACGCGACAATTTCCCTAATTAATTTGCAAATTCATTTCATTTGTACCCGCAATTCTCCAATGTGTGCTTAAGTCAACTTTGCGTGTGAAACAGGACCAAAGCGGGCGGAGAGAGAGAGAGAGAGGAAAAACATCAGATAAAACTCATGTGTGGTGTGACTTTTGGTGAGTTGCACATAAATTTAGATTAGAAAGCATTAGAAATAAGACCCCCCCAACCCACTCGTGCCTGCATGCCGCTGGTCAATTAATCATCCGCAGATAAAAACCTGAATAGTCGCAAGTCCGAATAAATTAAATAAACACATTTTCCATAATAGCGAATGCTGCATAGACCCCTTTCCAACACTGCACTTGCACATTTCTGGTGGCATTCTCCGACTACCCATCAAATTATATGCTAAAGTATTTTCAATTGTCTGCCTAACCGCCGAGATGTCGCGACATGTTGTCCCCGAAATAAATCTAGCAAAAAATATTCATATGTGAGCAAGTGCAGCAGCAGTAACTGGTCGCCAGGCGGCTCTAATAAAAAAATACAATAAATAAATTGTGCTCCAGCCAAAATGGCTGCTCCCATTGTTCTCGGCACCAGCACAAAAAAATATGCTTTAAAACCATACACCAGACTACCAGACAAAGCCAAACCAAATAGTATGATGCATGGCCAGACTTTGGTTCCTCCTCTTGTTTAGTTGGCAAACAAACGCCACAACGCCTAGATGCAGACAGCACAAATTTCTGGTGCGCCAGACATTCGACAAATAATAAGCCGCAGCAGGAGCTGCAGCAACAAAAACTATTTCCCTTTCGTCAACATCATCATTATTAGGCGGGGAGCAAGTGAAAATATGACACAGGCCCAAACCTCTTCTGCGCCCCTAAACCCAAAATCTAAAAAAAAATGTTGACAGCAGCTGCCAGGCCTTGTGATACCCTAGAGATTAAAGGTGCTCGGAGCCAGTTTACGGAGCACGACAAACACTGTCCTGTTAAGGGGCTACATAAATATAAACTTCATATTCGGAATTTATCCGAATGGAAAAACAGAGGCAAAAAAAGATTCTTGATTAAGATAGACCTTCATAAACGGTGGTAAATCTGATCCGACAAGTTTCCAGAAATGTATAAAAATAAAATTTGTAGCATGAATAATGAAAATATCAGAGCGTTTTTCGTTCAGAGTATGTAAAAAGATTACCCCAAGCATAACTCTAACTCTTACTCTTCAACTTGTCAATTATTAGTCAGCTTCAGCATGTATTTGTTTCAAAACGTTCTACAACAACCAAACTTCTTGAATTCCCATCCTTAGTAAGCTCTGGTTTTCTTAGTAGTTATCAAACGGATGTAAAATATACTGATTTTAGTAAGGCATTTGATTCGGGGACAATCACCAACTTCTTCTAAGCGAACTCTCTTTTAATTACTTGGTTTTCCTTCCATCTTGCTCTGCCGGATTGGGTCTTATCTCCATATGCGTTCCCAGCGTGTTGTGGTGTTACACAAGGAAGTCCCCTCGGACCGCTTCTGTTTGTTTTATTTATTAACGATATTTCGCAAACATTGACTTATTTTCGGGCATTGACGTCTGCTGATGACCTAAAACTTTGCTTGCCTTATAATGGCCTGTCGCTCCACTTTTTTTCAGCAAGATTTGTCTACCTTCAATGATTGGGGCTCATAAAACCTTCTTCCCCTTAACTGCATCAAATGAAAGCCAATGATTTTTTGTCGTAGCCTTATCTTTTGTGTTCAGTATTGATGGAATTCCCCTTGAACGAAATTTGTGGCCGATGATCTTGGTATCCTTGGTTAGGCCTATCTTAGAATATGGATCTTGTATCAGGTCTCCTTCGTAAGAGTCTGTTCAAAACCAGTTTCTGATATTTGCGTTACGTGGCTTGAACTGGAACATAAACTCTCATGTTCCTCCCTTTGAACAAAGATTGCGACTTATCGACAGATCGATTCTCTTGAAAATCGTAGAGTGTACCATGCTTCAGTTTTCATACACAAATTATTATTGGGTGAAGTTGACATAAGTGATCTTCCACTCCGCCGAACTAAAAATTTACCTATACGATTTACTAGAATATACCTTTCTTCCGGCGCGTTATGAGAGGCAAACTAATGTTGTTGATCAAGAATTACCCCAAGATCATTTACTTCATTGGCGGTCAAGTCAACTTGCATATTATAGAGAGAAACCAAATTATTATGTGTATAACATAGTTCCACATCATCGAGAGAGAGTCGAGACTTAAGGAAGATCATTGATGATAATTGACGATTGAAAAGCAATGGACCCAAGTGACTAAATTAGGGTACTCCAGAGTAGAGGTGGAGAGCTACCGATAGTACTATCGTCACTTTCGATGATTGGGCGCTGTTGAGCTGCCATGGATGGCATTCGATAGTTTTTTACACAGAAAAGAGCGCATTTTCTTACCGAATAGTGTAATAAATTTTAAAGTAATTAAGCGTCAACCAGATAAGCGTAAGCATATGTTTCCGACATTTGATGCATGTCTTGAAGTGTTTAAACCGTTTATGTTTCATCAGTGCTTCTTGAAAACAAGCTCGTCAATCTATCTCACCAAATACTGCAACCGTGTTTGAATTTAACTTCTATTCGAATGGAAAAAAATGTATAATCAACAGTAAAGTATGTATGTATGTAAATCACAGTATCTAGAAAGATTTCATCACAGGACACCTAAAGTTGCTTTTTCAACAAACTAAAATTTATTTATTTAATTTTTGTTTATCCGCCAAACGGACCCGGACCTTATTTAAATGTTTACGATTACATACAGCCGAGTCCGAGCGCATGTTCAGAAAAGCAGGACAAACTAGACTATAAGCAAAAAATTGTTGGACCCATTCAGCAGATAATTCTGAATTGAGATTACTGACTTACAATTACTGAGGAATCTCTGCTGAATGGCTTGATAGCAGACTGTAAGATATCCTATGGCTTTGGTACTATTTATCAACAGAAAAACAACTCAAACAAAAAATTTCAATCCATAGACAATTTTATGTTAATGTTTAGTCAAAGGAAGCCAGACCTTGCATCGGTAACTTGTTTTATTTTTTTTAATTTCCTTTTAAACAAAAATGATTGCAAATGTGTAGTAGTAGTAGTAGAATTATCATTTATTTTTTAAATTGTTGCGTAAGAAGTAAGCTATGTATGTAAAGCTATGCAAATTTGTTAATCGCAATAGACATCATAAAACACAAATCGTAAATCAATACTATCTGCTGAATGAGCTGATTAAAGTTGTTATTATTAAACAAAAATCTTTGGCTACTCATATAGGATAAGAAACATTATTGAAAACCAATTCAAAATAACACTTATCTTCTTTATTTTGTAATTCAACATTATTTCAAATCAAATGTGATTTTTTTTTGCTGTTAGAATACCTAACTTTGTTCCGTAAATCTTGAAAATGGAATAATTGAAATTATATTTGTTGGATTTTTATTTAAAAACCTATTGTTTTTAGAATTTAATGTGAAAACTACCTATCGTTATCGATGGTTTTAAAAAGAGCTATCGCTGACTATCGATGGTGCAGACTATTGATAATTCTCCACCTCTACTCCAGAGGTAACCGGGATGCGCTGGGAATATGAATTACGATATATAACTTTTTGGGTTCTAGAACTTAGGTAATCAGCGATGTAAGTAGAAACCCCGATTAAACTCAGTGTATAAAGTAGCAAGGAAAGTGAATAAACCGAATCAAAAGCCTTACTAAAATCAGTACAACTGACGTCAGTTTGCATATTATTTAAGAAGCCTTTGATCACAAATGATGTAAGTTTTAAGAGGTTAGTGGTAGTAGATCGAAGCTTCACCAATCCATGTTTGAAGGGTGAAATAATGGAACTACATTAATGTTGCAGTTGAGATGTCATAATTATTTCAAACGCTTCAGGAATTACAGACAACTTGAAAAATGCCCAATATTCCTAACGGCCGGACGTGAAGTGTGATGGCCATAGAAGGAGAAGAATTCCCAACATCAGACTTATAACCTTTCTATATCCGTTACTCGTAGAGTAAAAAAGGGTATACTAAAGTTGTGCATTTGTAGGTAACAGGCATCATTTCGACCATATAAAGTCCATATATAAATTCTTGATCACCATCAACAGCCGAGTCGAAATAGCCATGCCATAGCCATAGCTACTGCACCAAAATTTGGATATGTAGACTCTTTTTGTCTGTGCCCAGATCTAGCTTGTTTCAAATTTCAACCACGCACCCACAATAAAAATGTTGAATAGCTCCCACAATTTGTAAGATATCGATCTCTGCATCGAAACTCACATTTTATCTACCCAAGATCATTCATATTTGAAATTTTCTGAAAAATCGATTAATAAAAAATGGAAGTTATAAAATATTATATTTGTCCTATATTTGGGCTGTTAATAAAAATGTGTTGCCTACTTTTTGGCTTTTCCTGAAGAGCCACAAAATTTAGGCATTTATTCGGGGGCTGCATGCGCTGTCTACTAACATTATTTTAATAAGTTAACAATAATGTTAGTACTCTGTTAATTAACCTTCTCTCGTTGAGTAACGGGTATAACAAAGTCGGCCAGGGCAACTAAGAGATTCCTTCGGGAAAGAGTACTTAAAACGATTAATCGAAAACAAAATGTAGAGTTTTATTTAAATTCTCTTGTTCAAATTCACTCGTTTCGGGTCGTTCCATTTCTTCTCGGTCAAAGTTTCCACAGTACCATCCCTTCGAGGCCACCCAGTTTTTCCCGTGTTCTTTTTTCGTTCTTTTGTGGTGGTCTTTTTTTTAAGGTCTGCGCCTTTGTTTATGTAGCAATTTATGACATGCAAAGCAGCAACCGAAACAAACACACCGAAAGGACCACCACCCGCAAGGACATTGAGCAAGATGGAGCCATGGCCTAACCATAATGCGTTAAGCAAATATTTATGCGGCCCCATGCATATGTCACCCGGGTCATTAATATTTTTATGAGGTTTACACAAATGTTATGTGTTGGTCAAATGTTTGATGTGTTCGCCTGTTGTTTTCGTTTAATTAGTCACCCATCGGCATACACTTTTACTGCGACCAGAGCATTAATTGCTTTTTTATTTGCTTGTTTATCTTTTATCAGCCAATATGTGGCACTGTTGTCATGTACCTGTCCAGTCAAAGGACACTTTAAAAAAAAATGGAAATAAAGAGAAAACGCTATTAGGCGTTTATAAAAACGAATTCCTAATTTAAAATAAATCGAAATATTAATATTAAAAGTGTTCTTTGATTCAGAAAAGCCTAATAGTATATACATTCTTGATCAGATTAAACCTCCACACGAGCTTGCACTATTTGCTTTAATTTTGAAATATGCAAACCCAATTTTCGCGAAAATTGTTTTCCTGGCATTAAAAATGCGCATAGAAGCCTGCTTTTCGGATTGAAAGCATTTATTTTACACGCGAAAAGCTGCTCTTTCAGAAACCACTCTGATAAAGAAAACATTCTCAGCCATCAAAGGGCAAACAATGGAACCGCGCTTTTGAATGTTAATTCTTGGGAAAGGTGCTTAGATGTCTGGGCCATTGTGTTTGTTTTGCTCGCGACACGGGCAGAAGGTGAAAAGTTTATTGTTGCCACCGAACGAAAGTCTGGCAGAAGCAAAACTATGCTGAACTCGAGTAGCTGTTTCCATGTATTTCGCCAAGTAAATGATGTGCAGTCTTTCTCAAACTTCTAACAAGTTCCCCTCCTTCGGTCGCTCTCTAACTCTCTGACCTTTCTCGTGCGCTTGATTGATTGCACAAATGAAATAAACTAAACGATGTGATGTGGCTGGGAGGGGTCTAGCTCTACCCAATCAAAAATGAGCTCAAAAGAAGAGGAATCCTTCTCTGTAATTGTAACAAATGAAGCGAATGCAGGCATTTTTCATATGAAGTAGACGAAAGCAGATTCCACTTGTCTGATGGGTGGAAACTTTACCTGAGTCTGTCGATTTCGTTCCTCTCCGTGTAATGAAGTCGTTGTGGAGTGGTCCAATGCATGGGTTGATTTGCTGGCGCGCTTTGCCATTCTGTTTACTAATTTCAACAATTAAATTTGCTTAGATTCATTTTGATTGTCATTGCAGTATGATTTACAATTTCAAATTTTATAATGTTCCGCATAATTTACATAAATAATGTAAAGCATTTGCTTCATTTTTTTTGATTTTGTTTGCCGAGGATTATAAATGAAATATCATAAGTTATTTATTTATTTTTGTTTGTTATAGTTTTAATGGTTTTTACATCAATAGTTTCACATTTTATATGTAATTATAAATGCTAATTGGCATTTCTGTTATGTATTGTTCTTTGTTTTGTATTTTGTTCCATTGGTTTATATTTCTATGTAAATTTTAATTAAATTTTTGATTAATTTCGTAATTCATGCTTTATTTATATGGACTTTGATGTGCGGGTTAGTTCAACAGTTATATGCTGTCTTATAGGAGCTTCCTCAAGCTTAAGAAGACTCAAATAATTGTGTTTATTCTCTCTCGTGTGGAAATCTTAACCTACACTGAATCATTGTACAATTGAATTAAATAAATAAAAAATATTTATCATACTCTCAATTTTCCAAAACTTTAAAACGTAGTATCGATTGCTTGATCTGCCTACCAGCCCCTCGACCTAATTTTCATATTGATCATTTTAAATTTAATATGTTTGCATTCCTTAAACCAATACTTAATATATTTCAACTAAAGCTAAAAATTGTTAAATTGAAAATGTCCTTTCACTCCACTTAAAACCAATTGATCGAATTTTTCGGTGAACACATTTTAAAATCATTGATGAAATTCGTTAAATTGTCTCAAACAAAACGTTCAAAAATGCTTTTCATCGAGTGAAACCTAAAGACTCCTTTAAGTCCATGCATAACTTATTTGAATATTTTCACCATTTAGCTGGTCTCATTCTGCTTCTTACCCAAAGGTAAGCCTATTCTTGCACGTAGATGCCATTACACGCACCTATTACCCCCCCCCCACACACACACAGTATACATAAGTGCAACGGTGCGTATAATTCGCAATTTAAATTTTCAAAATAATGCTTTGGGATATTTAAATATCTCACGCTGGAAAAAAAACAACGGTTAAAACGTTGTCAAAACAAAAATAAACAGATTGCAACATGGCGTTTTACGACTGACAACTCCCCCTCAGCTACCCTCTCGGGTCAACACATTTAGGCCGGGTTCATATTGCCACCACCACGAACTTCAACTGCCTCTGCCTGGGCCTCATCTACCTACTCCTCACACGTGCACTTGTTTCTCCAGCTGCAGGGCCCAGCAGCGGCACAGCCGTCATCATTGTCCGCGTCGTCGCATGTGGTCATTAAAGGAATTTCCGTTTGTGGTCATCGAACCGTAAATTAAAATGTGCACAAAATGTTGTCTTTGTGTCTATGTGGGGTGGGGGAGATCGACCAAAAACAAAATAAATGAATGGAAAGGTTTGGTTTGATTCTTGTTTTTTGTGGATGAGCACAGGAATTGGCTAGGGCAAAGGGGAACAGGTGGAAATTTAAATTTAAAACATTTGTATGCAGAATATTTAAATTTAGTTTTATATGTTTTCTTTAACAAAACGAAAATGAAAGCATTAATGCAGAAAGGATGCTCCTTTTTGCCAAATTAGCAATTTGGAGGTAACTTTCGTGAAAATCATTCTAGGTTAACAGATAGGTAAAAGGACAGATTGTGCTTAGCTTCTGGACTTCTAGAGTTTGTCGGAAATGCCTAGCAGTTTAGTTTCTTTCGATTTGCGGAATAATTAAACAAGCGAAAGCTGAAAAATAACCATTTATATCCGCGAATCGAAAATTTATCATTCAATGCTCTGACTTGAGTTCAGCAAAACTGACCTTACCATTTAGTAAAGGGTTGAACCTAATCAAAGATTTATAAATATTCTACATGACACACTTGCGAATAAAAAACCATTGTTCTTGGGAGCTGATATTAAAATCTTAAAATCTAAAATTCTAAAAACCTTTAGACCTCGCAGCATTTTCATGTCCGAAATCATAAAGCTTATACGTTCTTGAAAAGCATCAATTAAGATTCTATCGATGCCCGAACGATCAATGAGTAAAAACGAGGATGCAAACAGTTCGTAAGTTAATACTTGTTCGGTCCAGTGGTTCGTGGAGCATTTAAACCACCGGTTCGGCTTATCAAATGGTTTTTTTAAGTAAGCCAAAACAGCGTTTCGGGTTATTAAAAGAAATTAAATGCAAGCAACAAAAAAACATAAAATGATTGCACTATGGTGTTGTGGTTTGGATTAATCTTTATAAGTTTCGGATTATCTTAAGAGCAGATTGATGTAGATATCGTAACAAATTTAGAAGAGTCCTGTGTATTTGGATCCCAATTGACCCTTCACACTTATAAAACACTTCAAAAAGGGCTCTTATCTATGGTATCTGAGGCAGGGGTGCCCAAAATGAGCTTACGGCTGCGCGGACCACCAATGCAATGGAAGATTATATATCTCATACAAAATAAACCACAAGAAATAGAAAGAGAAACCCGAACAAAGCCTTCTCTACAAAAGAGATCGAGAAGAAAGAACACATTTAAAGTTGTTGTTGCAACAGCAAAACCTTCGCTCGGAAAGAAAGAGAGCAGAGAACGCATACAATTTTGTTGTTATTCTATGTAGTCTTTTGGCATGTGTGGCCCATATACGCGCCAGCTATTCCTTTGCGTAAAACAACAACGTGGAATGGGCTTAGGCACCCTTAAAATTACTCCGTTATTTCTCTTTTGTCAAATTCATTATTTCTGTTTTTAGTTTTGATTGCTTAGCGTTTTCATATGTATTTGAGAGAATTCGAACCACGCTTTTGAGTGCAGTCATCATTCAAAAGCGAGGAATGTCTATTAAACCACAATACACTGTCTATTAAACTCACCGCGCAATTTGATTCAATGTCAAATATGGCTTGACTTTGTGTCGATATAGAGGAAAAAAAAGATTAAACTCATTTTCATATTCACGTGATTAAAATGAACTTTTCAAAAATATCAATAAATCAAAAATAAAATAATGTAATTCACTTAAATTGATATTAAATAGTTTCAGAACGATACAAAAAATGGATTAATGATGTATTAAAAAGTATTGATTTGGAATTTTTCCATGACTTCGAACGGGACAATCGTTCGCATTTAAACTTAAAAAATTTAAAAAAATAGACTTAACTTATAGCTCTTCAATAGCCCTACAATTGGTCAAAGATTGAATTTCAAGATTTCCAAAACCTAATTAAAAATTTTAAAATGTTGATTGATGTCTCTTTAAAATGGTTTTAATTTCTAAAAATATTTAAAATTTTTAAAAAATGCAAACGACATCGCACACATTCCAGTAATGCAAGCAAAAATTGCATTGTATTGCCATAGTTTGTCATGGGTTTTTCTGAAAGATTTTAGATAGCGAAAGTACATGAAATCTATAGTCACTTTTTCCGAAAAATAATGCAAATTTAATGTCAAAATGAGAAAAATTACGCTAGCACGGCCGTGAAACCGAATATATCCAATTGGGTTATTAGTTAGTGTCCAGATTAGCTTTATTTAGTTTAATTTGATTTTTTCCCTATGAAAATTAGATAAATATAGTGTTTTAACCACTTTTAATTTTTTGGCCCAGGTTGACCTTTTGGTGGAAATGCTCATATCAATTTGATATATTTTCATATCGGAGTAAAATTGATATGAAAAATACCATTTTTTTTCTCGGTGGATGAACTGACAAACACTATCTTCGTCTATATATGCCTAAAAAGCCGCACAAGTAGGAAGTAAAATTGCTTGTCCTATGCGATTTTTATGGCTTTGCCTATCTTTAGAAAAGATTTTCCATTGAATACATGACCTCATTTCAAGAAACAATAAGCACTTTTTTGGACTGATAAGTGTTTTCAACATATGTTGGTATAGAACCTTTCGCTGTATTCAAAATTGATCATTAAATAAAAATGTTTCATTTATAAAAGGGTTTCATTGAAACCAAGTCCACAATTTTTCCGAGATTACCCTGCCCACATAGGTGGAGTCGATCTGATGGACAGGCCGGTTGGGAAGATATGGCTCTTTAAGGCCTCAACACAGTTTTAAAGTAGTGTTTAAGTTTCATACAATAAATTTTACGTCTCCCTATTTTTCAATATATTTGTATGAAATTTTCACATTACTTCTAATTGCTTCACAACTGCGTATCGGGCTTGAGTATGAATTAAATTCTTATTTTATACGAAGTTTCACAATTTGGTTGAAGTGTCACAGTGTTTTGCAGTTTGCTTTTTTACACCCGATAAGCACTTTATCGACAATGTGTCGTTCCTCAAGAAATAAAAAAATTCATTGTTTCTTGAGCAATCGATACACAGAAAATACGAATCTAGTATTTATTCTAGTGGTAGTTACTGGAGACCTTTCGTAGCAAGTGTGTGTAGCCAAGGAAAAGAGAACAAAATGTCTTTGATACCAAAAGTTTTGTGAGTTTTTTTTTTTTGGCAGATGCTTTGTTGCAGTGGGTACTAATCATCAAACTGATAATTTTCTAAGCGCATGAATTTTAAGGAACACAATTAGATTTTTTTCCACTTTCACTTAACCATAAGCGGGAATTTAGATATTATATGATTTTCTGTGAGTTTTTAAACTTTAAAATTGACGTGCTCATATATTTCGCCCAATCTTGCAAAACATTAAAACCCTTAATCAAAAACTATATACACCTTCGAATACATTTTTCATACTTTGAAATCCACACATATTAAATTTTATTGGAACTAATTGTGTAAATTTATTATTTTTATAAACATTTTCAAACAGAATTGAATTTTGTGTAAATTTTTAAGCTCGATGGTCAAGAAAATTTTTAAAGATTTTAGTTCTTCAATTAATCGGACCCGGTCATGTCGGGTCAATAAAATCGTCAGTGTGTGCCGGCCTTTAGGTTCAGATTATGCCTATTAAGCAATGCATTTTTTTGACTATTAAAATTATGCTATTTTTGTCCTCAAAGCAAAGCAAACCTCCAAAATTCTACAGAAAGTCGGGACCATTTCCATTTAGTATTTTTTTAATGGCAGAAATTGTTTTTTTTTTTAGTTAGTTCTAGTTTTCTTGTTGTGGTGGTTCTTTTGCAATTTTCATTAAGCGAAAAGTCACATAACAATTTTCCATAGATTTATCTAAGCTACTTGCTATATGTACACTCGTTGCATATATGTATATACGGAACATGTATTGCCAGGCATGACACATTTTTTGCCTGAATTATACGCGAAATACGTACAAAAAATCGTGTTGCGTGCTATTTTTATAAATAAATAAACGGCTATGATATAATTTTGCCTGGCCCGACATTTGCTTAGCCGGCGATTTATATATGTGTGTTCATCTGTATATATAAACTCGATGATATATATCAGCGTTGTCGTTTTCGTTTTTAGATTTTGCTCAGTTTTTATTTTTTCAAATATTTAAGTTCGATGACAACATTTTTATGTTATTTTATTTTGTGTCGTTGATTTACTTTCGGCTATGACATAAATTTATGTTTTAAACCGTTTTATATGTAGCATTCACATAATATTTATCAGTTATTTAGCTGAGTTATGACCAGCGAATGTTTTGTTGTAAGGTCAGTTGAAATATCTTTTTTTTTCCAACGCACCGGAAGATGTGTTCAAGGCCAGTTTGGTGTATTTTGGCTTGAAGTATATATTTTTGGTAGATTTTTATTTTTGTTTAATTTTATTTCACTTTTACTCAAAGAAAATAATCAGAAGCATTTTTCCTCTTGGTGTAGAAATTATTTTATACCATTCTCTTTTATTTTTCAGCAAATTTCCTTTCACATTTCCCTTTATTAATGGCTTACTTCACGCTTATCCTTTTCGAGTTCTCGTTTTTAATCCAATTTTTAAAATTATTATGATGTTTTATTCACACGCGTAGTCGAGTCGTTATTTATTTCTTTTGTATTCTTGGTCGTTGCACACCGACGCGCTTTTTGGGGGTACTCAACGCACGACGTTCAAAATGAAACTGAAATCCACTTGATGGCTAAAAGGCAGCCAAAGCCAAAGAGCCAAAGGCAACAGCAACGGCTCTCTGGCTGCGTCTCTGCCGTTTGCCAGAGACAGCTGCGATGCCGGGCCAAAAGCCACCCCTAAAAAAGTAACTCCCGCGCGCTGTCTTACCCAGCTGTTGGCGCTTCTGTTGTCGCTGTTCTTGGTCAAGTGGCGGCAGCGGCGGAGCGAGCCACATGTTTCTCATCTTTTGTAGAGTTTTCCGTGGCGTTTGTTACCATTAATTTGACTTTGGCATCTGCGGCCGCCGCCTAATTAGATTTACTTGATCTGACGTTTGTTTTGCGCTTGTATTTTCCCATGGAATATGTTTGCTGTTTTAGTCTCAATTTGAATTCAGAAATGGAAATATGAACAAATCTGCTAATTGGTGGCATTCAAAGCGAACTATTTATAAACATCTTGCGCAATAGAAAAAAAAATAACTTGGACATAATTTTATTTTTTAAGTTGCAAAATCCTTTATAATTGGCTTATCAATGGCATAATTTTATCAAAATTTCTTTAATCATATTCCTCTTTAGTGGAAGTTTGTAACATTACAGTGCGAGATGAACATATTTCTAAAAGATTCCAAAATTTTAAAATACTCCCAACACTAAAGAAAAGGCAATGCACATCCAGGGCTTTAAGTCGAAATTACCATTGCAATATTTTAGGTAATTAAAACTACAATTATAATAAATGGCTGTATATATATTGTTCAAGGGTATACATATGGTCGAGCCGAAGTAAGCTTGCCTTGGCCCATGTGTACAAAACCTTAAATTCCATTAAAGAACCCAAAAACTTATGAAAAAGAATGGTTTTTAAATATTTTTGAAACCGAATCTTTTTCAAATTGAAAATTTGCGGTTCGGAATTCGAAAACATCTCCACCTATATTTGCGTAAATTCGTTGGCCAATCTCAAAATGTCATTAGGTTTCTCCGCATGAATTAAATGTGTTCCATCCAAATTTGCAATGCGAATGTTGACAAAGTATTTTTTCATGATCTGTAGATGTGTTTCATTTACATATTCTGACAAAGTGCCTTTTATCAAAAGTGTAGGTCCTTCATAGGGTGTACGCCCCGCTAGTGGCACTTTCTGGGCAGGCTTGCATGACCAATTATCTCTTATAGCAGCTAGATTAGTCATCCAATAAAATTCTCCTGACGGTCTCTTTCGCATGTTCCTCAAAATGGTCTGTAGTTGAATTAAAGACTGTATTTCGTGGGTTATGAATGGAGCAGCTCGGCGACGAGCTTCGCCTATAGACAGTTCCTTCGGCATATTCGCTACCAAAGTGATCAGCGAATCCAAAAGTTCCACTGGCAACATCGTTGACGGTAGTATGGGCGTGGTATCCACAATGATCATTCTCTCTACCATCATAGGATATTCCAGAGCTGTGGTCATCATGGCACACGCACCCATGCAGTGACCCATTAGAATGATTTCTTCATGTTGCATATCACGAGCCAATCGAACTATATCTGCGGCCATGTGCAGCACGCCAAATTCGCGAGTATGTGGACTTTGTCCGTGATTCCGAGCATCCACTGAGTAGACACGACGACTACTCAGCTTGGCCAGGTGGCTGGCTATGTAACGCCAGTTCTCCTTGCAGCCCATAAGACCATGCATAATGACCACGGGGCTGACACTGTGATCTGTGTGTGGTTCCTCATAGATGTCATGTGCCATAGCTATAGATTGAATGTTGCTAACATTAAGGAGGGAAGAGGAATTGAATGTGGTTGAGAAGCTGCGGTTACTTAAATGGTCAGTGGATATCGTTAGGAATTTCAGAAATTTGGATAACATCGATCCACAATGGGCCATGGAAATTAAGACTTTCAAAACAATATAAATTTATTAATTTGAAATATTTGAAAAGTATCAAAAAGCCAAACAATTGCTCGTATTATATATATTTTATAGCCGTTGAGATTTGTGTTCTATTCAACCACATTTTTCAATTTCAACGGAGCTCACAAAAAAATTTTGAAAGGGATTATATAAAATTGTTAAGAATACAAAATAAATTTATTTATTTATGTATTTCGTTAACAATGATCTGCTAACTTTAACTATTATATAAATTTGGTATATAAATGTACAGATTATACAAATAAAGGTGCTGATAAATATAACTTAAAATAACAGAACATGATTTTTCAAATAAAAAAATTATGGAAATGGAATTATAATTAGAGCTAAGACCAAAAAAGGTTCATGTAGGGCAGCGGTGGGCACGAATTTTGTGTTGGGATACTAGGGTTGTCGAAATATCGATATCGAATACTTGCTGAATATATTTTTGGTGTGTATTTTTGTTAGTTTCGGCCACAAAAAGGAAGGTTTTCTGAAGGCATTCTCTTGGATATTACTAGTATTACTGATATTACTAATATCCAAGAGAATGACTTTAGAGAAACCTTTCGTTTTGTCAAAAAAAACAAATAAAAGTATTCATAAAAATATCGTCAAAAGTTATTCGATATCGATATTTCGACAACCCTATGGGAAACAGACCAACAACAACAACAGAAAAAACAGCGCACTAGTTGCGCTCTCTGTATTTGCATCTTGCAGGCGCCGTGCGTCGATTCGCATTGACTTTGTTGTCATTCACATTTCGAAGCGGGTTTACTGTGACGCAATGGGAATAAGGGTATAGTTGGACCAGCAGATTGACAAACGTAGTAGCCGGAATGTACGCATCCCGATTAAAACCATTGCATATTCTACGCTGATGCAAAGATCTAAGATCTATTAATTTTAACCTTGACTAGAGTTCCAATTTCTGCACAGTTTTGATTAGTGGGCCCCACATTATAGAGCAGTATTCCAAAATAGGACAATGTTTTACTTGTAACCTTATGTCAAACTCATTCTGCTTTTTGTGTGTCTTGTTTTAAAAATTTATGAACTGATATAACTTATTGACCTAGACCAAAGCTTAATAAAAGCCAAAAAACTTTAAATTTTATTAGAGCTGATAAAAAATGTGAATGGGTTTGATTGAAATGTGCATAAGAATACGAAATGCTTAAGTAAATTTTTTCCCATAAATCCTTTCCACACAAAAATGGCAAAAAAAAAACACAAAATAAGTTAAATGGTGGCGCCTCTGTGTACCAACAAGTGCTAAGGGTTGCCAAGTTATAGTTTATGACTGGCGCCAACATATGTATTTTTAAATTTTTCAATTTATTATTGGAGAATGAATATGACTTAAATTTGACATATAACTTAAAAATGCATCTAAGACATATACCTCAATCAAAAAATTTCATTTAAACATCAAATTTACTCATAACTAGAAAATGGAAATTTTTCCTGGTGTACCAACGCTTTTAGAAATGAGTTAAATATGAACCGTTAACTGGAGCACAAACCTTTTAACTAGATTTTCATATAAAAAGAAATAAAATCTCTCTCAACAAAGAATTTTTTCGAGCGTTTGCAAGCCAAACGTCGCCAAAATCTCTAGAGATTTCCAGAAAACCCTCAGATTGAAATATTAAACAGTTTTTTTTAGTTATGTGTCAGCGAAGAAAAAGAAAATTCTACATCAATTTAATAAAGGCTGGTTAATTTAACATTTTGTTAAATATGCATTCAAAAAAACTCGGACCTCGACTTTTACTTTCATTGTTTTTTGAGGTTCCCAACCGATTAAAACATTGATTGTATGGTAGGGCAGGTGAAGCGATGTGTTCTCCAGCGATAAGCCTACTGAAGATTCATTCGGGAAAATGATGAAACGGTACCGTATAGGCAACCAGCTCATTTTTGGTGTACAATAATGCATAAGTTGTTTTCAGTTGTGAACAAACACAACTTTTTCGGACCTCGAGCCAGCTAAACTCACTAATTAAAAATTAAAAAGGTCGCCAGATAAATAAAAAAAATATATAATATTGAACCCCAGATAATATAAGTTATCTGTGCACATTCTAAACAACCAAAAATGTGCATCAAAAGACAGGAGATCGCCAAAATTTATACCATTCATACTAATAAAAACTATTTTTCTTTTTATTAAAAAAAACCCTAAAATTTCAGAACTAAAAACTATTTGAAAATTGTTACAGCCAAAAAGACCCATTTCTACTAAAACTTTTATTTAGTGTACTTTGGAATGGTGATCTCAAAAATCGATTTCAAAAAATTTTTCATGGCTCCGTTATGAAATATGAATTTTTTTTCACTTTTCAATGGTTGCTCTTACATTTTAACGATATTTAAATTCACGATTGCCGAAGAGTCAAGCCAATCGAAAGTTAACTGGCTATAATCACGTAGAACATTGTTTCTTAATTCGGATTAGTACACAGAGGGAAAAAACGAGAACAAAATGAGCAAAAACGTTATCAAAAAGTATGCATGAACGGGTTTTCTCATATGTAGTGCAATGTTCTCACTTCAAGAACAATTTTTTGAGACCGCAAAAACTTAAAACGAGTTGATATTGTTCCATTTCTGAGAACATGATTTGAGTTAATCTTGGTCCGATTTCAAGAACATTTTAAACTCAACTGGGAAAAAAATTTTATTGCACTTGGCCCGGGTGTGGGTGGATTCCTCACAATTGGGTGGAATAGGGAACGGGACATAACCTCTCTTTTGATTGGAAGTGAAGGGAGCCAAGGCTCCTGTATATGCACACTGCTGCTTCTCCCTCCACCCATATATATTCCATAGGGACCGAATGAGAAACATTGCCGTATTTAACGCACCGACATCCCCACCTGACTCATTTTATTTAAGTAAGAAAAACACAGTTTTCTTCCAAAATAAAATTTGTTCAACCAGGGCGTTTCGGACTGAGGAAATTTGAGCCATTCGGTACCGTATGAGGGTTCTGGTTTCAACAAAGGCGCTCCACCGCACATCGCAAATAACGATTTTCTGAAGTTCGGGCCGTATAAAAGTGTGATTTAGGACTAGCCACGGGCTACTTATGCTTTGTTGAGCTAGGACACTAAGAGTGATATTCAAAAGAGAAAATGCGCAAGGGCACAATACGCCATCAACGCCGGCGGCCTTTCGATATCTCTCAAAATTGATGTAAACAAATCTACTTGGACAAATTAAATGAAACAACCGCCAAATTTTTATTTTTTTCTTTTTGTTGATTGTTTGTTGTTAAATATTGTTGTTTAAAGCAAATATTATCCGATTGAGAACAATTTTACTCATTTCAAGAACTTTTAGAACATTCGTTCTCAAAAATTTTGAGAACATTTTGTTCTCATTTTGAGTTGAAGGCAACTTATTTTCTGAACACGTTTTTTCCCTCTGTGTAGTTTTAATTCAACGACAAAAAATATTTAAAATAAATTGATTTTTGCTCGAAAATGCATGAAATTTCTTTTTTAAGCGCCTAGAAAACTAAAATGAAATCCAAAAAAAAAAATAATAAGAATATTTCAAATACGTACCCACGAAAAAATTGTTAAAGCGATTTTTGAGGTCACCATTCCAAATTACACTAAAAAAACTTTTCAGTTAAATTGGGTCATTCATTTTTTTATTTTTGTACACTAGTGTAACTTAAACTTCTTATAATATATTTAAACGGAGAAACACAAACAGTTATGGACCCATTTTCACTTTTGAGAACGTTTTTCGATTTGAGACCAAATCTGGTCGAAAACATGGTTTCAAACCATAAAACTTTTGCGATTGTTAAAGTGGGAATTTTGTTATTTTACTTTAATTTTTAACCTTTTCAAGAATTTTCCAAAATTTTCAAAATTTAAAAATTATAAAAACAATTTTGTATTCTAAAATCAATATAAAAACTTAAGATTAAAATCCCATAAAAATTTCCTAAAATATTAATTCAATTTCCCATTGACTGGGCCTGTTCTTTAATAGTTTTTTTTTTAAATTTATTTTTCAGTTACATGAAAAGAACTACAAATTTATTTGGCTATGAAACACATTCGATCCGTGTGGGCAGAGTAACATATGACCTTCGTTCTGAATTATAATTACCGCAAACGATTTCAAGTTCAAAACAAACATTAAATCCAATTTCCTCTGGCTAATGTTGCCCCCAAATCTTGTACATCAAAAACGAGGAGCAGGCATTTGGGTCAAAGCGACGTCGCACCGCACAGCCATTAAGTTGGCCAACCAAAATATACTCTCCAGCATTTTCAGACTAGAAATGAATTTCGAATACTTTTGAAAATTTTACACTGGGATTCTGTGTGTATTTTTGGTGCCGTTTGACAGAGTGAAAAATTCGCTAGGACAAACAAACTGAGAAACTGGCTGCCGGCCAAAACAAACGCAAACCAAAGCAACGAAAGCTCTCCAACACAAAGTAAAAGTCTCCACGGAATGAGAGCAGTGGCAGCAGCAGCAGAGCAGCAGCGACGGCGTTGCTGAGAGCCGCCAAGCAGTGCCACTGCCAGCCAGCGTCGCCTCAGCGAAAGAGCGTAGCAAAACAAAGGCAGCGATAACGTCTTCTTGTATTACAAGGCAAGGGCGACGGCACGACACCTGTGCGCCTTCTCTTAGTTAGGAAGCGGCACTCTACATATGTCTGGGTGTGTGTGTATGCACATTGACTCTTTTATTAATGAGGCATAAGGCTGCCTGAGAGACGCCGCAGCACGCGCCCGCTCATCCACAAAAGGCAGGTGGCAGTGGCAGCACCTCGACTTGTCTCGGCTGCTGGACAGGTAGCCACTGCGCTGTTCCCTGTTACCTACTGGTAATTGAGTGTGTGGCTGCTTGGTTGATTATTTATGTGTTTTCATATTATGCCATCGCTTGCCTCTCTGTGTTTTTTTTTGTTGTTGTTGGTGTTCTTGCCGTTAATCCGACGGTTAGTTTGGGGCTGGTCCACGCAAAGCAGCTGTCATCCCCTGGGAGAGGTTTTTATTGAATTGCGGGAGAGGAAAAACAGCTGATTTTCACAACATTGTGTTAAGCTAGATTTTAAATTGTTAAGGGAGGTCTTTAGGGGGGACTTCAGCTGACAGGTATAGCTATCTACTGGCTTATTTCTGTTAGTCTGGGGCAAATTTTGCCAACAGGCTTCTTGAAACGCCTCGGAATTAGTAGTGGACCGTTATCCTTAAAAGCAGACAGGCCATCTGAAATTTTGACGAAATGGAAAAATGCAATTCGTGAGCTCATCAAGCATTAGATGTAAGGTGAGAAAACCATTTCCAAAAATAATAAAATCCATGATGAGATGAAATTTGGGTTTTGGATCATCAATCTCCATAGTTAAAAAAGTCCATTTGAAAACAGTGCTTAACCGAACAATCTCACAATTATTTTTTTCGTAGCTCGGATTCGTGGGTTAGAACCAAAATTTGCCAATGGTTAACATTTTAATTTTCGAGGTATTAAAGTGAACCTTGGTTCGCACTTACATATTTTCAATTTAAATAGAAATTCAATCAATTTGTTAAGTATACAAAATAATTAGGGTGTTCAGATTGGTGAAATGCATCCAACAACAATTTGGGCAACAACAGTGTGCCCGTATTTTGTTAAGAATACTTGTTATAAGTTAGTGCTGGAAGTGTAATCCAAGCTAATTATAAAACTTATTTTGAAAGGAGTGAGTGATCAATCCGCAGCAGGAAATAAGTCCCCAAAAGATAAAATAAAATATGGCCCCAAAATTTGGGGCGTTATTTTATATTAAAATAATACCCAAATTTGAAGTTATGCGATTAAATAAGGCCCCAAAAAAATGAAAACAGGCCCCAAATTCGGGATGTTATTTCATATGAAATAATACCCCAATTTCAAAATTTAAATAACACACAAATTTTTCTAAATATTTTTAAATTTAGAATTTTAGTAAAATAAGAAATAATGAAAATTTAATACAAAACAAGTAAAAGTGTTGCGGTAGAGTGCCCCGACAGGAAAATACAATGTTCCAGGTAATGTGGTTCCTATAGCTTGAACCCCTTTTATTTTAAAATTTATTTGAATAAATGGGGACACGCACTTGCATATCTTCGGTGTTTTTGCTCGGATCTTGTAGTGGTATACAGAATAGAATATATATTCAATCAGTAGATTCAAACTTAAAAATTTTAGCTCTGACAGTTTTTCGCGGTTAGAAGGAGAAGAAGGAGGAATTTGCCAAATCTGAAGCAAACTTGATCTGGGTACAGTATACATCTACATACATGCAAAAATTTGTGGCTCTACCTCTTCTAGTCTCTGAGATCAATGCGTTCATACAGAGAGAGAGAGAGACAGTTTTTCGCTGCTAAAAGATGGAGGAGGTGGAATTTTCCAAATCTGAAACAAACTCGATGTGGGTACAGTATACACCTACATACATGCCAAAAATTGTGGCTCTATCTGTTACAGTCTCTGAGATCGACGCGTTCATACAGACAGACAGACGGACATGGCTAAATCGACTCGGCTGTTGATGCTGATCGAGAATATATGGGGTCGGAGGTGCTTCCTTCTGGCTGTTACATAGGTTTGCACAACTTCATGGTCCTCTTTTTCCCATTTTTAATGAGAACAGGGTATAAAAATAGGAGAAAAGCCTACTTCGGCTCGACCGAAGAAATATGCCTGCCAGTTTGTTATATGGCAGCTATACGATATATTCATTCGATTTTGATCAAAATGTCAAAAATGGTTTTGAAACAGATAATATTCATAACTAAAAAAATATAAAGGCGCTGCCATTGAAAACAAAAAAGTTTTTCTTTCTAGAACTACTTTTTCGACCGATCGTTCCTTTGGCAGCTATATGCTATAGTCTTTAATATTAAAAGTGAATCACTGAACTATTTTAAAAACGTTACTTTTGCACATCTGTACAAAAAGTCCGCGCATCAAATACTTAGTCTAACCTTATTGAAGTTCTTGAGAAAGCGCAAATTTCAAAAGAACCATGGATGACTGCCAAATAATATCTTCACGAAAAATCATTATAAATCGCGGTCCATTGCGGAATCCCTTTTATACCCTTGCAAGGCGTATTATAATATTGCCCAGAAGTTTACAGCGATAGAAATCCCAGTTGTCCATATCACGGACCCATCTGGCAAGGCCTATTTTAAATTATTTATTATTTTATTTTAAATTTTTTTTTTTGTTTTAAAATATATCCTATGTTTTTTATTTTTTTTTTTTTATATTTTTTTATTGTTTTAAAAAATTGCACATAATTTTGAATGGGACCGTAAATAAGCAAAATTGCCGTATTTACGCCACTGAAAATCCCAGGAGAGTCAAGAAGTGCCTCTTCATGACGAAAAAGTCACAGTTTGGTGCGGCGTTAGTGCGAAAACGGTCATTGGGCGTTTTTCTTCCAAAATGAAAACCGGCCATGCTGTTGCGGCATCAACCAGGAGCGTTATCGCGACATGATGACCAATTTTGTGATGCCAATTATTGTCGAAAGCGTATGAGGCAGTTCTGGCTTCCAACAAGCACGGCGCTCCACCGCACACAAGTCGCATAACAATCGATTTTCTGAAGAAATTGTTTCCGGGCCGTTTGATGATCGAAAAGATGGTGGACTGGACTGGCCACCGCGTTCGCCCGATTTGAGCCTGACTTCTTCTTGTGGGGATATTTGAAGTC
>JAEIFU010002959.1:0-35140 GCA_018904235.1 Lordiphosa stackelbergi
ACTTGTCAATTCTTACCGAATGCTTGCCGAAGTCAACCTACTTTGTGTGTTAGAGACAGACACAGTCACGTTTTCGCGCTCTCTGCTTGGGAAACCCTGGATTAAATGACCTTATGATGAATATATATGTATTGACGTGATTTGATATTGTTTTGTGTTGAATTAACGTGTGTTTTATTGTTGTTTTGGGAGAAATGACCCCGTGTTACATGGGTCATTTCCCCCATTTAAAATCATAATTAGGGAAACTCAAAAATATAATGTTTTAACAGAAAGCCGAAAGATCATGCTGGAACATCAAAATCAAAAGAAAATCATTACAGAAAAATATCAAGATGCAAATTTTACATAAATTAAAAATCGGTACAGCGAATATTTCTGCATCATTAAGTCAAAAGTCGAATTTTTATACGCCTGAAAAGTGTATTATAATTGATCGGTCGGAAAATGGGATATATTATCAGATATATTATTATCCCGTATTCCTGCGTTTTTGAAAACTTATCCTGAGTACCGTACCGGGGGAAGCTGGCCCCGTGGAGGGTATGCCAATACGTTATCGTACCGGGACCTGTGTCTCACACGTACCGAGCTTCTCTCATTCTCTTGGCTTACCTTTAACTTTAAGGCCAAATCCGAACGTCAAAGTTTATTGAGATCAGGGATGCAAACCGATTCTGAACAGAACCAAACCTAACCGTTAATTCCAGCTGATAAACCGAACAGCAAACCGAGCTGGCGTCCACACAAAAGTCATACAAAAAAACTTTTCGGTTTGGTTCAATCATAAAGCGCTTACCTTTAGACTGGTTTATTTTACTTTCAGTTGAATTAAGTTTCGAATTAAGTTTTAGCAAAGTTGAATTAATGTAGTCTCTAAGAGGGGATTGTTGACCATTTTAAAACATGTGATCCTGTACATCTCCAGCAATTGCCCACTGAATTTTGAACAAATCCGTCTTCAGAATGCGATCCTTCCTTGAAACTTGCTGATAGATTTGTAAGAATATCCTATTTCCTCTACGGGACTGTATTCTCAATATTTTGTAGCGTTTCTTTACTTTAGTCCACCTTTGGTCAAGAGATTATTTCCAGTACCATATTTAGCGTTACAAATGGAGTAAACGTATTCGATTCAGCAATTCGACTTATCGTTGCTGTTCATGCTCTGGTGGCAAACAATACAATGGAATAATGCAGTATTTTCGAAGTAAAATCTTTTGGACTAAGACCGAGTATCCGACTTTATATATTTGTGGCATTTACATAAAGACTTTTAAGCTATTGAAATATTTTCTAGGAATTCAAATTCAAAAGTATGCGAAAAGTCACACATTTACTTAAGAAATGCTAATATTCGGAAATTCGAAAACAGAAACACTATAGTAAATTGAAAGTGATCCAAGCTTCAAAAAGCATTCTACCTATATTGACCTAAATGGTGATTAAAAAACTGTGCGAAACACTGAACTGAACCAGCTCTTATTTGAAAGCGGCTTGCATCCCTGATTGGTAAAGATTTCCAGCTGTGCTAAAGTTGTTTTCAACCATTTTGTGTTAGATGTTCCGTATTGGGGTCGAAGCAGGCAATTGTTCTTCAAGTAACTTTTTTCTCCAGCGCCTATTTTAAAACGAATTGTAAATCATTACTTGCATTCTCATTCTTGGAATTATAAGTACGTCTAACTGATGGCCAAGAATATTTACGGGATCCTCTGAGGATGCGAGGGATGCGTTTTATGAAAACCAAAACTAATTTGGCCAGGTACCCAAGATACTGATTTTTTTTCGGTCGCTCCTGTAAAATTGAGTTTTTGATTTTGGCGAAAAGAACAAAATTCCCTAAATCAGCGGTGGGCACGCTATTGCCATTTTATCAAGGTTTATTTTTCGTCCCAATGCGCTCGGTTCGAAATGTGTAACAATTCCTAAGACCATTCGATTAGGCGCACAGCGCCAGCAAGGCGGACACGCAGAAGACGCAACAAACACAGTGTGCGCGATCGAGACTCGCTGATAAGGGTTGTTTTTTCAGTTGTTGTTGTTGGACTGCTCCCAAACTCACATTTCATGCCCAGCATTGCCACAAATGGCTCACAGTTTGCACTTTAACAGCTTCATTACATCGTAGTCCCATAAAAACTCCTCCAAGCCGTCAATAGTTAATTCTCTCTATCCTTTGATCCCGTTTCGTCTTTATGAAACCTGTATAATATGGTAAATGGAGTAGAGAGAACTCCACAGGACACACATAAGAGCAGCCAAAGTATTGCAACTAATGTGCCAGCTACGGAAGCCTCAAAGCCTGCATCAGTTAATTGAAAGCTGTTCTCAGAGATTGAGATGATCTGTGCAACAACCCGTTCTGGGAAACGAGAGAATAAACAACATAATTGAGCATCAAAATAACATTTTATGATTTTAGAACAAGTCGGTTATAAAATCAAGTCTTAAGAAAATGTGCTATTACCAACAATAATGAAATGTTCCTTGGCGACTTCCAATTGATATGACACAGGGGCCCATTCCGCAGCCACTAAGTGTGTTGACTTCAAGATTAAAAGATGATCCTGAGTAGGAGGATTGAATACTCTGTATAATTAAAAAAGATTTGGATCCTGTTTCTATAAATGCTTGTATGCTTGCTCAACTCATTTTCGCCAACGCCAACAATTCGTCAACTGTTTCCTACACATTACGTAATGCAGGTACTTTTAATTGTCGTACCAAATAAACAAAAAAAAAATGATGTCACAGCTGCCAATCAATTCGAAATCAGCTTCCACTCCATACCTGGCCCAACGCTTGGCCACAAGATCTCAAAGAGTTCTCAGGAAAAACGCCATAACAGCAAATGCATTTCTGCATTTTAAAATAGGTAAAAGGGTTTATGCCTCCACTCCGGCCAACTCCAACTCAATCGCATCTCTCCAGGGAACGTTAGTTGGACATTTATGGCGTGGAACTTCTACGAATGTATTTTTCCTGAATTGTGCTCCAGCGGCTCCAGAGCAGACAGCATGGAACCAAAGCGAACTTATTTATGCAGTTGATCTTTTCGCTCGCAAAAGGCAAAAGTGGCCTGAAATGGCATGTAATGAGTGGGGCGGGAGGCGGGGGGAGGGCTTTCCTAGTTCTTGGAAAGCTTAGAAAAAAACATCTCCTTGTTTTATAGTTTTTTATTTTTGTTGCACAAATAACGACTTACGGGTAAATAATATTAACATTTGTTTGCGTTCCCCTCTAATTTAGTTAGATTAGGCATAATATTTGATTAATACCAAAATGGTTAACAAAACAAATATTCTGATAGATGTATGTATGTACGTAACTATAATTATAATGCATTTACATGTGGATGTGTGTGGAAAACGAATTTCGGACTTTGAACAAAAGTGGACCTAAAAAACTACATAAACATAAATAAATGACACATGTTGTGGACATAGAAAGTTGGGTAGCATAACATACACATACAAAAAGATAGAATAGCTGATAAATACATAAATTGTGGATTTCGTTTTGATTTGCTGTTGGGCTTAGTCTGCGCTTGCTCGACGTCCCCTCCAGTCGGGCCCTGGAGGGGGGTGAACAGTCGTTGTGGTTAGTGGTTAATCCATCTCTCAGGGGGAGGAGGGCCGACACATCACCAACATCATCATCATCGTCGTCATCTCTTTGTTTCGGTTATGAAATGTTAATCGCATATTTACATGATATCCGTGTTGAAATTTTTCATTTGGTTCTTCTGTTATGTTAAATATTTATATTAATTTATATATTATTAGCACTAATTATTCTTTGGTTGTTCCACTGGTTCTGGTTTTTTTTATGTTGTTTGTTTTGTTCTTGCTTGTCTATTATTTGTTCATTGTGCTTTTTCATCTTGGATTTGCTGTGATTGTAGGTTAATGACGGCAGCCGTTTTAAACATTTGCTTGTGACTGGGCTTATTTGGATTGGTTATTGTGGTTGTTGTAGTTGTTATTGCTGATGATGCTGGTGATGCTGGCGCCGAGGATTTTCTCAAACTTTTGCCAAAGGTGGAGTTTTCCTTTAAACCTGCAACGGTAGGAGAGAAGCAAATGTAAGGAGAATGAAATTAGTGTTGCGGTTGGAAGAAAATGTTGTTAAATAAATTTCTTTGGATTAGTTTTTGGTTTGATAAGATGTAAGCAGAAATGTGCTAGAGTTGTGCAACGTGACACGAAAATGTGATGACTTGAATGTTTAAGCAGTTGGCCAGATGGGTGCCGTCTTTGCTTACAGTTATGTAAAAAAGCAGATGACAATTTCTTGAATTTCGTGTTCCGCTGTTTACTTAAATTTTTAGGCTAACACCGCTGAGAGACGCTTACAGAAAGCCATAAAATACCAAAGAAAATACCACAGTGATTAACGAGGGCAGTTTGATAAGTGTGTGGGTATTTCTTTTCTCCAATCTTTTGTTTTAGTGGTGACACTGACTTATCAAACTGCGAACGTACTTCAAAAAGAGACAGAGATAGAGCTAGCGACAAATATGTGTACAGTGTGAGAGAGAGACAGAGATAGATCAAGAGTTTGGGAACTTTTGTTCATTTCCTTTTAAACGGTGCGCTGCCCAAAGTTGAGTGAAATGGGAAATGCATTTCGTGTTTACCTTGAAAACTCAAACGATTCTGATAGATGGCAAATATATCAAATGTCTTATAGCAAGGCTCGTAGCCATCCTCAAGTACATTAATATTTTCTAGCCGATCAGAAATGTTTGCGGCAGACGCTTGGTGGGTACGATTTAGCATTTGGGAGGGAATCACAAAAAGGCTTTGCTCCATTTTCGCGGGCGCTGCGAATTCGGTTTGGGCTGTTGTTGTTTCTGGTGCAGACTGTACAGCTACAGACTGTGTGGTGTTTTGTTTGTTTGTATCGTTTTGTGTTGGGTAGTGGAAAATGGTATTTAAGTGTTAGTTACGTATATTTGGTATTTGTACAATTAAAGTAAATACCAAAGTTTGTTTTCTCACCTCGCTATCTTCCTCCCTGGAGTCGGTTGTTAGATCCTGCACAAAATGCATATCATTTGAGGGATCTTCAGAGGCTAAATGAGCACGAAATTGTTTATTTCTGTACGAGGGAGAGGTACATAGATTCAGAGATGACTTTTTTGTGACAATAAGCTTAACACTTACCTCAGCTCCAGTTGTTGCATTTGCTGAAAATGTCTTAATTTGCCATTGGCCAAATGCAGTTTTTCCTCCAGGGCTGCATTTTCCACACACTTGATAGAGTATTTCTCGGAAAATGAAAGAATTTCAAGACGCAGCTCATCAAGTTCCTCTCTGAAAGATAAAAAAATGGCAAATGATGTTATGCAGCACTGGAACTCATTTCCTGATATTATAATTAAGAACTTTTACTACAAACGAAATATTTAAAACTCTCCTAGCAAGACAGAAGAAGCAGAGCTCAGCAAGAGTGTCTGTTTATTGATTACTAGTGCACTCGCGTCCCTATCTTCTGTGTATACAATACTGCTCTGCGGCAGCGCCATCGACACACCGACAGTATACGAGATTATAATGCGCTCCTTTGGCCCCTGCTGTAAAAGCTCTAGAAGTGTGACAGACAGCCAAAATATGCAGTCAAATTTTAAATACTCACTCGTTGTGTTAGTATTTTTGGGACTGAGCATATTGCTTGTCTATCAAATTGGTTGTTTTTTTTGCTATGCCCGGACCACAATTTTTACATGTTGTTTTCGTCTTTGCGTGGCGGTCATACGATCACATCGCAGACACTACTAACACACATATATATGTATAACTAGCATTGCTTTCGCTCTCTTTGCTTTTGAAAATTCAACTTAAAAACTTGTGTACTTTATTTTCATGTTCAGCGTTCTAAAGAATGACAAACAAATAATCAGACAGCTGGTCCTTCGATAAAGCCCACATCACACAGAAGGTTTTTCACTCACTGTCTACGAATTACCCGAAAGTCTGACAGGACTTTAAATATTCAAAAGGAAATTTTATTGTTTTAAATATACAAAGCACAATTGCCAGACAAAAGGAAAGCATAAGTTAAAGTCGGCTCTGTCCGACTTTGATAAACCCGTTGTCTAGCGGAAAGAATGTTTAAAAGCCATTTTAATGTTAATTAACAGAGCACCAACAGGAATGTTAACACAATAACATAATACTATGTAGTAGCAGCGCTTGCAGCTCGTAAGTATGTGACAACCATTTTGGCCCTTAAAAGTAGGCAACATTTTTTATTAATAGGCAGCTATCCCAAATATATGACAAAAGGAGATATTTCTATAACTCCGCTATTTATTTACCAATTTTTATGAAAATTTCAGATATTATAGATCTTGGATCGAATAATATTACGTTAAAATAAGAGTTGTGGGCGTTTTTTAGCATTTTTTTTTGAGGGCGGGAGGAGACGTGGCCTAAATTTAACTTCAGATCCGCGTGCAGACAATAGGAGTCTTCAACCAAATTTGCTTTAGTTCTTCTAGTCTCTGGGACTTAGGTGTTCATAGAAACGGATGGACAAGTATACCAAGAACATACTACTGTGGGCAAAAAGTAGTCGGAATTTGTTTATAAATCAAAAAATCTTTATTTATTCTTCCAAATCAATTTCATCACCTTCAAAGTAATCCCCTCCCGATACAATGCACTTATGCCAACGTTTTTTCCAGTCCTCGATGCGTGCCAAAAAGTCACTTTCAGGTATGGCCTTCAGAGCGCGTGGCGATTCACGGTTAATCTCTTCAATCGACTCGAAACGGTGTGCTCGGAGTGGTCTTTTGAGTTTGGAGAATAGCCAGAAGTCACACGGAGCTAAATCAGGCGAATACGGTGGTTGCGGAACGACGATGGTGTTGTTTTTCGCAATGTGAGATGGCGCATTATCGTGGTGCAAAAGCCAAGAGTTTTCGGCCCATAAATCTGGCCTCTTTTTGCGAATAGCTTCACGCAAACGACGCATAACACTTAAATAATATTCCTTGTTGACAGTTTGGCCCGGCGGAAGGAAGTCATAATGCACGACACCACGATAATCGAAGAAAACAGTCAGCATGACCTTGATTTTTGAGCGACTTTGGAGTGATTTTTTCGGCCTTCTTTAAACCATTTGTACCAGTCAAATGTTGTTGATTTTGGCAGAGCTTGCTCGCCGTAAGCCTTCTGCAACATTCTCAACGTTTCCGCAGCGGTAATTCCATTCAGGAAGCAAAATTTAATCGCACTTCTTTGTTGAATAATTTCAGACATTTCAAAAATCGCCGAAACCACTTTTTGCGTGTCACAAAACCAAGCGTAACTCAAAAAATAATGAATATTTTGACATGAAATTTGACATGTAAGTCAGTGACAGTGCTGCCAACTAAAAAAAAAATATTCGGGCGAAAATATTAGCCCGCGTGATTTAAATCCACAAATTCCGGCTACTTTTGCCTGTTACATGCATTTGCACGACATTAGTAAACCCTTTTTACTCTACGCTTATCGAATATAAAAAGGAGGTAGTCCGCCTAGCTATTTCATAAACCCCATTATTCTATCATTAGTAGACGTTTCCAAAAACAAGACAATGTTGATTTTCCCCTTTTTGTGCTCAGCTTGTGTACAGTTTCTGACAAAATCTTATCTTAGACAGAGGTTCTGTCACCATTTTCACTTAAATCTTTCCACTTACTCCTTTAGCTTGGGGCCATCACCGCGCATATGCTCTCCTCGCTGAACCTGTCGCAAAAACTCTGCTTTGAAGCGTGCCACCTCGCGTTGTACTTCGCTCTGATGAGCCTTACGCATGGCATCCAGGGCGGCAAGAGTGGCCTAAAAGTACGAAACCAAACAAATGCATACGTTCTTTGTGGATCCCCACAACTCCCTCCCTCACCTGAGTTTCTTCAGCTAGGGCGGTTTCCTTCTCGGCCAGCAGACGCTCTATTTCCATTTTATGCTTTTGCTCTAGATCGCAGGTAATTCGACGATGCGAACTCTCCATGGCACTCAATCCCTTCTCGCAGAGAGTCTATAGGAAGGTGGACAAACCTAGGCATAAGCTCTCTACGAAAGTTTACTTTAGGTACTCACCCTCAGTTGTTCAATTTCCAGTTGATAACGCTTGCGGAAACTCTGCTCATCCGCCACAGTCGCATGTTCATTGTGGTACACCTCCCTGAGACACTCCAGCTGCTTGCCATGCTCTCGCTCCAGCAATTCCAGGCGTTTCTCCAGTCGCTTGCAGCGCTCTTGCTGTTTGCCCAACTCGTCGCCCAGTTCCTGACGTTGCTGCAGGAGCAGCTCTTGTTCCTGCTCTTGGCTGGAACACTTTTCCAGGGCCTTGGCCAGCTCGGACTCGCGTTGCTCCAAGAGCTGTTCGCTGCGCTGAAGATCGGTCTCGGTTTGCTGTTGCAAGTTAGATAGCTTCTCCACACGTTGTCGCAGGTCACAGCACTTGTGGCACGAGTCTTGTAGGCAGGTTAGTTCCATTTGGTCACTGACCAGAACACAGATCTCGGCCAGAGCACGTTCTAGTTGCCTCAGACCATCCTTGCGTTCGGTCATGGGCGAGACAGAGCGACGACTACGCAGTTGCTGCAGTTGACTGAGACTCTGCTCAAGACGTTCCTTGCTGCCCAGAAGAACGTGCTCCAAACTGTGCAGACGTTGTAGGAGATGAGCATTGAGGGGACTCTGACTGGGAGAATCGCTAGTGCTGGTGCTGGACGACTCTGTGCTGGGTGTACTACGCTCTAGGGCAGTTTCTCGTTGCAGTTCACTTAGCTTGAGCTCCAGCTGCTCCTTGCCCTTGAGCGAGAGCGAGCGACGTCGTTCCGATTTGGCCAGTTTTTGCTTCAAGGCTCTCACCTGACGCTCTGAGCTGCTGTATTTCAAGGTCAGATCCTGTATACGTGCCGCCATGAGCTGCAGCTGGGCACCATCTTCGAGCTGGCAACGTTCCAGCTTCTGCTGTAGCGCCGCCTGAGCCAGTTCCAGGGCATCGTACTGATTCTGGCTTTGCTTAAGCTCCCGTTTCATGGCTCTTATCTCATTCACAGCCTTCTCGAAGCGCGAACGTAGCTCGTTGTATTCTTCGGCCAGCGAATCTCTTTGCAGGCAATAGGGATCAATGTCGCTAATGGTGGTTAGGTCGCTCAGCGAGTCCATACGCTTCATTTTGTGACGCTGTAGATTACTGAGGCTGGACACCTGATTGCTGTCCGCCTGCAACTCTCTCAGCTTCTTGTACAGACTCTCGTTCTCCTCAATGCCCTGAGCTAGACGATCCTCCAGTTGCTTGATTTTGCTGTGACTCTCCGCCAGCTGTAGGCTCAGACTGTGCATCAGTTCCGAGGCGTTTTGCTTGGCATTGGCTAGCTCCCCGTTCAACTGTTGCTGCTGCTCCTGCAGCCGTGCGGTCAACTGTTGCTCGGTACGCTGAAGGGTCGTTAGTAGCTCGGACATGCGGGCCTCGCGAAGGGTGGCCTCGGCCCGCAGGGTTTCGCATTGTTGCTTCAATTCTCGATCGGGTTGAAGCTCTTCGGGTACCACCAGCAGAGGCAGCTCATCGCTGGTCACACTATCCACAGTGCTGCGACGCGAACTGGGCGGGGAGCTGCGCGAACGCTTGTGTAGACTGGCCAGACTGCGATTACGCAGGCAGCTGCGTAGCACCGGAGGTGATGGAGACAGAGGAGAACCCCAATCCAGGCTATCCCGACGACCACCCTCCGAGGCTGTGCGGTATTCTTCGTCAGAGGAAAAGTGCGGTCCTGTGACCGGAGTTCCAGGCGTAACGGGACTAGTCGTCACCGTGGCCGCTGTTTGCATTTGAGCCTTGATAAAGTCCTGTTCTATGTCCGTGGTCTGCTTGACTGGAGTCGTTGTCGTCGTGGTTGTGGCAGTCGTAATCTCCATTTGTTGGGGTAGTCCGGCAGCACTTCTTAGGACGGCCAGCCAACTGTTTCTTGAGCTAGGCGATAGACTGGCCAGCACTAAGCGCTGCTTGTCCCAGGTGATCAACTGGAAGGCGTGTTGCTTGCTGGCATTAGAGTCGGCTAGGACATTGGTTAAACTATTCACATCCAAGACGCCATCCAGTACTCCTCTTTCCTCGCACAGTGGATCGCGATAGTAGAACAGGGCTGCTCCACTCAGGGTGAACCAGTGCTTGCTCCATTCCCCCGTACGATTGTCCTGCTTCATCAGCCAACCCTTCTTGGCATTCAGCGAGTCCTCGGCATTGGACTTACTTGCAGGTTTAATGGTACTGGGAGCTTTCACCTTACTGCTCACCGATCTCAGCTCATCCGTCTTGGCCATATAGTTGGCGCAAAGCTCATCTAGATTACAACCGCCATCGGGATCACCTCGTTCGTGCTGATAATGCTTCAACTGTAGCTGCAGGCGGGGTGTAGACTTACTCTTGGCCTCCACCTGCTGCTGCTGCTGCTGCTGGGATACCATCACGGTGGGTATCTTCTTGACTATGGCGGATACTATGGCCGGCGTGGACTGGGCGGCCAATGGTAGGGACTTTGGTCTTTCGCCGCCTGAAGACGACACTTGAAAATCGGTCTCATCTCGCGATGTCTGATAGGACTGAGCGTGTGAATGAAAATTATGCTGATTGTTTAGAGCATTATTGACAGCCGTAGACCAACGTTTGTTCTGCTGTTGACTTAGGTTCGTAATGGTGTTGGCAATATCTTTGATGGTCTTCTCGTCCCGACGTATGTCCTCAATGAGTAGACAAGTGTTGGGCTGGGAAACTGTAAGCAAAAAGAGAAAGGATGGAATAAAAGTAAATTAAAATAGTTATAAAAAACTATTTTCACTCATCCACATATGCTAGATTCCTCTCTAAAGAACTGTGTCAGGAAATATAGTATAAATGCAATTTTTAATTTTTACTTATAATCACGCATTATCATAGTTTGGTATGTTTTTTAACGATATCCAATGAATATTGTATGCGAATATCGTAGGTGATTCGACTGGCTGTTTATCCAAATTTAAATATTGAATGGGGTTTGGATTCTGAGGTCTTTAATTGTTACTCCCAGATGAATATCGTGGTTTTTTACTTACGATATTCAATATATACAGTAGGTGAATATTGCTTGCTCAAAGAAATGATATTGTTGGGAGATTTTAAGTTAGCGATATTCAATAAACGATGCCGTTTTAAGCTTGCGATATTTTACTTTTCACTGTAAAGTTGTCTAAAGGTCTTTTTTGTTGTTAGTCCGAAAAGCTGTAATTTTTTAACGATATGCGGAATGCCGACACTGAATATTGCGTTGTTTCTGGTCTACGATATTGATTTAATACTGTCTTAAGTAATAGTAAAGTATTTTAAATTGACATGATTTTAAATTTTGAGTTTACGATATTCCATGAACAAAAGGGACGCTAATCGGTTCTGAACCGAAAAGAAAACCAAACCGTCCCGAACCGATTATTAATGATCTTAAGCTGAACCTGTAACCGAAACCCGATTATACTATAAAACGCTAACCCGTACCCCAAACCGCAAATGAAACGGTTCGGTCTGGTTTATTAGTCGACGAGATCGATAAGGTAAAGCTCCTAGCTAAGGACAAATATATACCTATTTGATTTTTTATATTAAGAAAGTCCACTTAACGTATCGAATTAATTGGTAAGGGGTAGTTAGATTTTCCAAAATAACCGATTTTTGTTTTTTACAGTTTCATTTTTTAGTGTACGATTTTTAATTATTATTAATTATTTAATTAGAATAAAATTGTTATCGAACATCGTAAGTTATCGTAATGGCTTTTGAATTGTTTATTCAAAGAACTAAATTTTTGTTTTTTTTTTAATTTACGATATTCAATGCATAACTAAAGCGCATATCGTAACTATCTATTAATTGTGCAGCCAAACAAATATCGCTGTTTGGAGTTTTAAATTTTAAAATATTGTGGTGTTTCTGGTTTACGATATTCAATTAATACTGTTATCTAACATAGTAGATCATCGTAACGTATCTTTAATTGCATACTTTTAAATTAGTGAATTTTGTGAATTTATATCAAGTTAATCGACTTAACGAATCAACTCAAGACATTTCGTTTACATAGATACCCTGGTGGTCGGTGATTCAATAAATACCCTCGTTTTCGAAATACTGAGTGTACCTATTGAATTTCACTTTTTCGCTAATGCCCAATTTAGCGACTCTAAAGCTATAACCGTGGTTTGCTTTGTTCCCAAAACTTTTCAATAGGCCGAACCAGTGGCTTACAACTTTTATGAGCCACTGAACCGAACCAGTCTGAATTCCCAAACGGGAACATCAGGGATGTACCCTGACGAAAACATAAACGAATTCGTACCTTCCCATTTATTGTATAGAACAAATATCTGTAGCGTTATCACCTTTCTGGTCGGAATGCATTCTTTTATCCGGTTATTGCTATAACGCAGTCTTCTTTCTCTTTTTTTACAAGAACGGAAACGGTTTTTTGAATTTTTAAGGTGTTTGGAATTTGCGTTATTTAATGAATTAATGAACGCTGCCAATGAGTGTTGTGGCTCGCTTAATTAAGGATATTTGAATAACTCTGTAAGAGAATAAGTAAAGTTATTGTTACGTCTTTTTGATTGTTTATCCAATGAGTGTATATTTTTATACTTACGTGAGTAAAAGGGTATATAAGTGCAATGTATAACAGGGACTTTCCGACCTTAAAGTATATACTTGCACATCCGCGGTCGTTTACGTCCGCTGTCCGCCCGTCTTCTGTATGAACACCTAGATCTAAGTTTGATGGACAATGCTTCTTTATCTGCACCAGTTGGTTTCAAATTTTGGCCACGCCCCCTCCCGCCCCCGCATTGAAAACGTAACCCAAGTTTTAACATACTTCTAGAGATAGTTAGTATTAGAAATAAATCGGAATTTGCCGAAGAAATATAAAGCTAAGAACAACCAAGACGCCACTTAACTTACGTCTCGTTTAGATTGTAGTTAACGATATTTCATGAACAATATAAACAAATATCGTACCTTCCTAATTGTATATCAGAAGAGTTGTTTGTGTTTGGAGTTTTAAACTAGAAGGATGCGGCCAACGATATTTGTGGTGTTTTTTGTTAACAATATTCATTTAATACTGTTAACGAATATCGTAAGTTTTCGTAACGTTTTAATTTTTGCTAAAATTTTGGTGGGCTTTCTTTTACGATATTCAATGTTGCTGCAGATCAAAATCATTTCAAGCTATGGTCTTCACACCTGTGGCGAGCGCGATATAACTCTTTCCTAGTCGGAATGATTTCTTTGTTCTTTCTTCAACCCGTTGTCTCCACAACACAGTCTTCCTTCACTTTTGATAAAGGCAGCGGCAAAGGTTTAAAACTCTCTCACATCATTAAAACTCCAACCGTAGCTTGAATTGCAGATCAAGATCCTTTTCGAAAGACCAACACATTAACTTTCCTTGCTTATTCACCTTCATTCTCCATCCGAAACTACACAAACCTTTTTCCTTCTCATAATTGCCGAACGTCTTCATTAAATACAATAAGAAATGAGCATGGATTTTCTGTTGCTGTAATTTCATTTGGCCTCTCACACCATATTAATGCCATTGCCTGAAATTAACTTAGAGACTAACGCACACACCCCTAACAATATTTATGTCGGCCATAAAACCATAAAATGCGCAGAGATTTCCGAGTTATGTGCGCGCAAATATAATAAAATTATTAAAACGGGCGAAAAAGTTTGTAAGTGGATCCTGGCGAGGAAGAGATTCCAGATAAGGACCAAACAAGTCTTAGGGAGAGCCATAATTTTATTAACACCCAAACGAGAGCCCAGTCAGGCTCGCAGTTGTCCCCTATAAAATATATGATTACAAAAATATATATTTAGACTTTAGTTAAGGTTCATTATGATTATGACGGGAGACGACGACTCCCTGACTGCTGAGTGTGCGCATCAATTCGGTCAGTCGAACAGGTTGGGGCCAGCTTTTTGGTCGGCGTTTATCTTGATTATTGAGCTGTTGCAAAAGCGAAAGGAGGCCTGGTCTGGTGAACCCTTTTGCGATTCTGACAGCAGCAGCGAGTGACTGACTCACCGAGCAGGTTCAAGGTTACTGTGCCGCTTTGGCCAAGGGAGAGAGAGGGGGGTAGGGATATGCCTTTAATTGGTCGACTTGTCGGCGACGCTTCGTCGATTACGGCTTGAAAGCGGCCTATGAGACTATGTCAGCAATGGAATTTATAATGCTTATGATATTACACACTTTTACAGAGCAAAGAACAGGCGGCAAAGCATCAGCATGAAGAAGTATATTATGCGACTTCCAGGCCAACGAAAAAGGTACATTAGTTCAAAGGGAATGAAGAACAGTGTCATAAATAGAATACAAAAGATCATAAAGAATTGGAAATTATTTGAAAAAAGCCGCCAACAAATGTACACTTTTTCTAAGAAACATGTGAAACCCCTTGACTCGTAGGATTTTGGTGTATGTTTAAAGTGTTTACCAATATATTTTAAATGTAGCGTTAGGGTAAGGTCTGTTTAGAAGGGACGCCGAGAGTAGATAGACAGAGACCTACGAAGACCAACGTTGTTTATAAATGCACAAGACATGCCCGTATCGACATTGTAAATAGTAAACCGTGTGTATAGCGAAACCCGTGTAAATAGAGTGTAAATAAGAGCCCAAAAACACGAGAGGAATATTAGTTTACCATCTTTTAAGATCTTTTTGGAATGGATAGCTTTTTTATATCCTTTGGAGGATTTTCAGATACATTGGATAAAAATCTAAGATCAATCTAACATTTAATAGATATTATTCATATGCTTTTTACGATATTTTTCCTGCCCATAAGAATACTGAAAAAATTAACCAATATGGTTTTTTTTCTGTGTAGGAGAGGTCCTAAGCAAAAGGTTGTCCAAATTATACAACCCAATTGTTGGTGAAGGATAGCTTTAGACTGAGCTTTAAGTACCACTACGCCACATCAGATCACACAAACAGCATATGCCTTTATGCTTTACAAAAACAATTGTGCAGTCAGTGCATAGCGCACCTGGCCTCTAAGGTCTGGGATATATTTCAGCCTTTTACAGGTCATCGCCTATTCGCCCCCTTTTATTGAACAGTCTTTTGTCCTCCTTTATTATCTTGTTCTTTGTTTCGTTTTTGTTGCTGCTGCTGGTGCTGCTGCCCTTGATGTGTTTTGCACCATTTAATATTTATTGTGGCTTTTACTACGCGCTTTCAAGTTCCAGATCAAATCTCCTCTCACAATGGCAAAGAAGAGAAAAAAGGAGCGAAGTAGGGAAAAAAACAGCGTAAGGTGCTAAGTGTAATTAAGTTGATAAAAACTGTGTTTTCTGATATATAGCCGCGTCGAGCTCCATAATTATATACGAGGAGGGCCCTGCAGCCTGCAGTTGAATGTCAGTTGAATGGCGCATATACGAATTTGTTTTCGTGAACTGCATTTTTCATTTCTTTAATTAACAACATTTGATTAATTATTGCTACAATTAAGCGCGCTCAGAACAACCCACTCAATCATGGCTTGGCTTCCTGCAAAAAGGAAAACACGAAACCTTAAAACTCCGCCTTAACCATAATAAATAATCAAATTGCCAACGAAAGCGAAAATTGCCTTTAAGTCCCTGCTCGATGCCTGCTGCTTGCCCTGGGGCCCCCTCACACGATGACTTTGAATAATTTCTAACTGGGAGTGGGGTGGGGGGATCTTGGCCATGTTGCATAAATTTTGCCTGCAAGTCGTTACACTTATGAATATTGATTGGTTATTGGCGGTAGAGGTGGCGGTTATGTGGCAGAGGGGAAGGGGTAAGTCTCGTAAATTGTACAACTTGCATCGTTAGCTGCCGAAGACGCCTTCCACTTGTACTCATCTGCACTTGTAGATATGCATGGACATATATCGCAGCTGTCAATTCATATTTGCTCCAAAGTAATTTGAGTTTGCAAGCGAAAAGGGTATCAAAGGATTTGTAAGGGGACCAACTTCCCTCAGATTCCATTTTTTAACTATAATAGATGGAGCCACAAATTGTTTCACTTATGGACAGTTTTCATTACACTAACAAACTAAAACTCTTTTGGTTTCCTTTAAACATTTCATCCTTTCGCCATTTCCTTTCACAGCTTCCTCTTACTCATTGCTCCTCTAAACCGCAGATCACTTACCAAGTGTAGTACTCTAGGGCATTTTTCTCCTCGCGCTGACACAAACTAATCGCATTCCATCAATAAGCAAAATTGTGTGCACCCAAATGAGGCAATTCATTTGGCCTCTGTGCACTTTCTGAATGGAAGTTGGAGAAAAGCTCCTTTTAGAAAAAAATGCCCAACGACATAGATTATAAACTGTCTACACCTTATTGCCGCCGGGCCCTGGCCCATGTCAGACGATGCCGGTTGAAATATACATTATTTTAGCTTTTACATAGATAGACCCCTCGGGACAACATGTGAGTGTGTGTGTGTGTAATGGGCATAGTTTCACAGCAAAGTGAATAATTACAGTGCAAATAAATCTTTGGCTTGGTAAGGTTTGTCTTAGAAATTTCAGCAACTGAAAGGTGACGAAATGCAGTACCAAAAAAAAAACATACTACCAGCAGAATGAATCTCACTTTGAGAAGCATCAAGCACTACAATCAAAACTTCAGCCAGAGGGCCATTACATACGAAACGAGAAGTTGTGCAAAGGGAGGCAACAAATTGCTTGTTGAAAACGCAAAATTAAGTACACGATTGTGTTACAAAGACAAATTATAGTAGATTAACAAGTTGTAGAAGATGTAGATTTCAATAAAAGGCAAAGCAAAGCTTTAAATCGAAAATGCTCAGAATTCATAAATATTGCAAAATAAAAGATGAGAATACCGTTTTTAAATGCTTAGAGTGAGTGATGGCGGCTTTTTGGGAAACGTCTCAATTTCAGGGACGAACAAATCACTCCTTTTTAAAAAAAAAAGATTATTTATGATTTTTTTTGTTTTTTCATAAGATATTAATTATTAAATAAATCATTTTAAATGTTTCATAACATCTAAATACTTTTTATAAGTTGATTTTTAATGTAAAATATTGATGATGTTTTTTTCTGAGTTTTATTTTTATTATTAAGAATATAATGTTCGTTCTTTGAAATTCAATGTATCACTGTTGTTTGCTAGAACGAATTTTATTGATTTTTATTTGGATTTTCAAACAAAAATCTCGACTAACTGGTTTGATTTGATTAGAACGAAAAAATCGAAAATAATTACTTATACTTGAATATAAATAAAACTCAGAAACCATCAATGATTTTTACATTTAAAAATCAACAATAAAAAGAATTTTAGATTTTTATGTAAAAAAATCATTTAATGATTATGGACGATAAAATAAATTTAATATTAAGACAATTTATTTATAAATCAAATATGATCGGCTTATCTGAGAAGCTGAACCAAAATTATTATTGTTCCACTTAGCAGAACAGCTTTTAAGTGAATGCTTCATATTAATTTATCTAATCAAAAAATTTCAAAATAACAGTTATTTTCGGTCCCTGCTCAATTTATTTACTGTCTAAAAGCAGCTAAAGTGACAATTGATTTGAATTTTTGTAGGTGTGACCTCATAATTTAAAGACAAAAATCTAGAAATGGTTTGATACCAAGTGATTTTTTTTTCGATACTTTGATTAGTTTTACAACATCTCAACTCTTGACACTTTTACGCTTTTAAGAGTTGGTAATATTTTCCAATGTCTTTTGCTGTTGTGTCAAAAACTTTTGGAGTTTTCGCTTTTTGATCTACGCTTTTATACCCTAATTGTTTTTTAGTAAATGAGTGCCAAATCATTGAGCAAAGCTGGTTCGTTTCGTTAAAATTAAAATATTTAATCAATTTATTCTAAACTTGAACTTTGACAAAAATTTAATTAAAATCAGTTCTTTCTTTAAATATATTAAAAAAATCTTTGTATATCTGGCTGGCTTGAGGTCGGTGGAGAGTTACAATTCAATGTAATCAACACAAATCAACAGAGATTTATTACAACAACTTGGAATAGCAATTGGTATGTATATAACAATCTATCGCCGAATAACGCGTTGGGGACTCCAATGCCAAATAATGTACGGCACGCCATAATGTTTGCAAAAAAACCGAAAAACGGTTTCCCTATTGATCATTGGGCAGATTGTCCAGCCACTTCCAGAAGACTGCTTCGAAACTGTTCTGGAAGTAGATTACTTTCTCCCAAAAGACGATCAGAAAACGATCAGAATGCGTAATCGTGGGCGATTTAGTTAAACTTCTTGGCGAGCCGCCTGCGATTCTTAAAAATGTTAGCTGGGTTTTGACAAAACTTGGCGTTGCCTGTTGCTGCTGTTAACCTGCCTTTGGAATTCCCAAGCCCTCATAGAAATTCTGGCTAAATGTTCAAAAGACAGGCGAAGACTGTTGATGATAAAACTGGGAGAACCTTGAAACAGCTGTACAGTCAACCACCCTTCTTTGTGCTGAGTGTGTACAATTTTAGAAGTTATAAATAAACATAAGTTATTGACCTGGAGCCAGTTATAAGTTCAATGCTTGCTTTTGAAAGAGTTCACTAAAACAGTTAAAAAACAATTAAATGTAATACAGGTCGAACCCCTTTACTTCTTATAGACCCAAAAAATCTAATTAAAGGGCTAATCGAATTATACGAAATTTAAAAAAAATTTATATTTTACAAAGAAAGATAACATTTCCAAAATCGTTGCTTGAATTATTTGATTCGGTCAATTTTCAATTTCATTAAGGGCATTAGAGAAGTTCTTAAACTAGTAACTTTTTCCTATCCCATGATATAGGCTTTTGGCATTTTGGGAACCACTGCTTTATAATTCAAAGTTTCCCCATATTTTTGTTCCTTCTGCTTATTCATGTTCCCACTTACAGGAAGATTGCCATTTCTGGATTCGAAAAGAAAAGTCTTAATAACCTCATGCACTTTTCAAATTTTACGCTTCTCATGAGCGAGCTTCTTGTTGTATCTTTTGTCTTAATATCCCAAGACTCTTTTAAATTGTAGACAGTGTGTTAGGTTTAATTTAAAACTTTGCTGAAACAACATTTTGAGCCTTTACATTTTCAACTTATTTTGCCTTTAACGGATAATGGTTTATATTTTGAATTTGATTTCGACATTCGAAATTAAAAAAAAAAAAAACAAACTAATTTTACTGACATCGAATTATTGAGGTAACTTTGTTTTAAATTCATATTCACAATCACATCGAATTATGGAGTGTTCTAATTGACTAGGAAACCGAATTAACAAAGAAGTTTTACTTGAAATATTAAACGGACAGGAAAATAGATCGAAATATGAGGTAAAATCGAAGAATCGAGAGTTCCAATTAACGGGGTTCGAATCGTATCGATCTGTCTGTTCAAGTCTGAGTTTGTTCGTGGGCCTTCTTATCGCCCAATTAATGTTTCTTTATATTCATAATAATAATCTAATGAGAAAAAACTTTTTTCGTTAATTCTAAAAATTTTTCTTGTACAAATTTGCACTGAATTCAGTAAAAAACAATTCTAAATATTTCAATGCCTTAATATACAAATGGTACAGGACTTATTTGTGGCTTTTTCAAAACACTTATAATATTTTAAAGTTATGGTGATATTCAACCTCATAGACGCTCTATCTGTTATGTTTGTTATGGTGATATATAAGCTCACCTCTTAGAAAAGTACAAAAAAAAAATCAAACCTAAATTTTTAATACATTTTTATGTTGCTTTGTGAAAATTAAGATGCCAAAAAGGGAAATTATACATGATTTTAAATCTTAATTCAACAATCTTGAATAAGTTCGTTGCGCCATCGACCGCAGGTGTGCCACTGATCGCAGTGAAAGCTCTCAGCATGCATAAAGCTCAATGGTGCAAATGCTTAAACTGTGCATTTTAATTGAAGTCTTAATTGCAACCTTTTTTTTTGGAATTGTGGAATTTTAATAAAATCATCTAAAATAAATTTACGGATCAAGAATGGGTTCCAAGATGCTTTACTCAGAATGAGCGTGTTCAGCAGCTAAATCGATGACAAAAAATCGACTATTTTTGTTAGATTGTGCTGGTGAACGGCCATTATGCGCAATCATGTTTGCTATTTTTCGTGATTGTGTTAGATGTGAATCTAACAAAGAAATAGTTTGTTAGAATTGCTTGTTTATGATTTGTTATCGATAGCACACAGCTGTCAGAAGTAAACAAACAAGCAATTTAGAAAAGGCAAATGCAAAATGAATGTCAAAACCTCTTTGTTTTTACTAAATGAAATGGCAGAGGACGTGGTTTCGCCAGTAGCTCACGGAAATTCGTGCAAGGCTCTGAAGGCTCTACTGGTTGTTGCGCAGAGGAGGGAATCTTGAAAAGCCGCCACCCAAAAAGGATAGCCCTGCGTACGCGTAGTAACCACCTCATCTGGGTACATGGACACCTCATCACAGTTTGTCAATGCAATACCATCAGCTCCTCCCGGAGAAGAGCTGGTTAGGGATGCCCATATCCTCATGCAAGATAATCACAAGGAATGAAACCCGGCGCCTGGTGCTGGGTACGTGGTCCTGTTTAACCTGAAAGGAATCTTACTTCTGGTCTGGCCATAACGGGTCACTGCCTTATTAGAGGCATGCAGCGGGCTTGGGAGTCGCTCACAGCGACATTACTTCATCTTTTTGCCATTGCCCAGCTCTAAGTAGTTGGGACAGTACAAAAATATAGAATGAACAAATTTATGGATTATTTTATGATGTCCCGTGCATCGTTAAGAACTCATAGCTAGAGATGGGCTCGCGACGGGATTCCGCGGGACGCGGCGTTGTTTCGCGCGGCTGGTCGTCGTGGCGGGACAGGACGAATTGTCCTTATTTACCCACCTATGCTCTTAGCCCATTGCCACTTTTGGATTTGGCCATCGGATATTCTATTTTATGTGCACATTCTCGCGGGCCGGGCTTTCAACAAACACTCAATGACTAACAAAGTCTTAAGGAAAATTCAAGGGAATTCCGGGAGCAGTTGGTGCTGGTGACGACGGTCCTAAAGATTTATAGCTTTCTTTCACTTGTTAATTTTTTTATATTAAGCCGTTTATTGTCTAAAATTCAAACTTCGCAATATATCGATTAACTCTTTGTTTAGTTCTTTTTGAAAATCCTGGGCTGAATATTATTTTAATTATATTATATGAAAACAATTAATATAGTTTAGCAAGCTTCAAGATTGCCAAGTCCAACCCTTTTGCTTTTAGTTATGTTTGCCAAGTTGATAAAGTGACTTTTACTTTTCGCCCCATAGCATTTATTTAAACAATCTCGTCGTATCTCTGCTCTGTATTTTCGTTCGCTTGACAGCCATATTTTAGTTGTGGTTGTTTGTTGCTTTGCTCTTGTTGTATCGGCTGCTATAATTTTTATGATCATTTATGGCTTGCAGCAATCAAAATTATCAACCTCGGCCCAGACAGGCAGACAGACAGACAGGCAGACGGACGGACGGGCGGACGGGCGGACGGAGTTGAAGGATTGCAAGGGCGAGGAGTGCGTGCAGCTAGTTAAAGTCCCAGCCACGAAATTAACCTTGAATTCATACACACACATACTGGCGCAAACACAAACGTGCTTCTTAACATCTTATAATGGTAGGCTTCATAAATTTTCTTTAGCTCCCCGAGAACAGCAGACACACACAATGCCTCAGTTGGAGTGGAGGGCGAGAGCGCTTCCCTGCTCTTTGGTAATTGCAGTTACTGTGAATGTTCTCACATACATTGCTGCAGGATACTTGTTCATGGAAAAATGATATTCACGCTTAAATTATAGTGTGTCTGCCCTCAGATGGAGATGAAGGCGGCGGAAGGGCAAACAAGACACACACATAGTAGGAAAGAAGTGGGGTTTCTGCTGGGTTTGTAAATTTAAGGCTCAGCCTATACATCAAATGGCATTATTCAGTTGATAAATCGCCAGTTAAGCACTTGAGCCAGTTTAGAATCGCTCCCCTCCCCGAATCAACCATGACAATGGAAAGTAAGTCTAATGGGGATTCAGAGTTTGAAGTAGTTTAAAATGAACTTTCGATTTCCCGAGACAGTCTTCAAGTAAGTATTTTGGAACTAAATGAGTTCTTATAATTGGTACCGATTTTACTTAACTCAAAACACTCACCTCGATTTTTGATCTCATTGCCAGCATTTCGATTGTTCTCATCCTGTCCACCCAAACAGCTTGTTGCCGTTGTGGCTTTTGCCTTTCTTGTCGGCTTGTCCTCTTCATCGGCATCTTCATCATCATCCACATCTTCACCCGTCTCCACACCATCGTCTTCCTCATCATCATCCGCCTGATTTGTTGTGACTGTTGTTGCACTTCCCGTGGGACCATCCAAATTGCTTAACAAATTTACAGCTGACTGCGAAGACGTCAAAGTGTCCTTGTGATACGAACTATGACGATTGCCTAGTTTGGTGGAAATATCCGAATTGTTCGACTGTCGCAGGCTGGTTACAACTTGGCCTCCGGGCAAGGTGGCACTACGCTTGTGACGTCCTTTGGATTTGGGAAATGCGGCCAAAATGTTCAGCCACCATTGTGATTCTTCTGAACTAGTGCCCTTCACAAAGGTCACACGTTCCGGTGCGGTTATGGCAATGGAATTGAGATGACCGGTAACATCCACAGCACTGGTTACCTCCAGGACTTTGGTCATATCAATACAGGCCTGCGGCACGGTTTCGGGCTGGAAAAATATGAGAAAGGGGAAAAAATTTAACTTTATGTTAAGTTCGCAAAATATGAGTCTAGATCAGCCAAAAGATCAATCTTTTACTTCTAGTTTTAACTGGCCTAATATTGCATCTCAAAGTCACGATGCTTGTGTATTATTGTTGTTTGTGAAGACCATTGGGTGCTCTTTGCTGATCAAGATCAAAATTATGGAAAGACACCACACAGAAATTAACAACGAGAGTTCCAAAGTTAAGTAAAACGGTTTTGTTCAATGTGATTTAAAAGCGCTTAAAACGCTAGAAAAAACTAAAAATTCTGGTGTTCCTTTAGAATACAGCTCAGCCTAATTTCTTAATTCTCGGTCTGAGCTCATTCGGAAACTCACTTGCATGCGAGCCGATTGCGTGCCGAAGTCATGCCTCACTGAGTGTCAGTTAATCAGTCGCAGAGAGCTATGATTTGATGGCAAAAATATATCCAATCTTACACACTTCTCAGATTTCTTCGCGCTTGCCCATCTTCTTTATAAATAGCTTAATCGTGCATTTGATTAATATATTCAATTTTTGACTTCTTCATTTTCCCTGTGTAAAACAACCAACACACTCAAACATTTGCTGTGCTGTCTTTTGGGGGAACTCCGATTACGATCAGGGCCGGCCAAATGTAAAGGACACACAACTAAGCTTGCGAGCACAAAAGACGTCAGCCGATTACTTGATTTTCTGTGCTCACCGACTCGTTCACGCATAACTTCGGCTCACGTTTGTGAGAAAAGCACAGACCGGTGTCTATGGTCTAGCCGACGCTGATTTAGACTGACGAAATCGGAGTCAAGTATCGCAGAATAAGTTTTTAATAAATTACAACTGAAAGAATTATTTTTCGAATAGAACAAGCTTCTTTCATGCTTCAAAAATATAATTCTTGGGGTAAAGGACAAATGTTTTGAGCCACAAATGCCTCCAAGGTTTGCATATGGTTAATATCACGAGTACATGTAGGCCTCACCAATTCATCTATTTAAGGGATTTTTAGCTTGTGGACATGCATTTTCCTCTTGGATGTGGCTCAAGATTCATACATCTGAATGTCAAGTTCTCACATAAGCTCTAATCAGAACTTAGAAAAGGTAGCTTCATTAGGGCAAAACATTAACAAACCTGCCGTTTCCTATTCCATACCTATATTTGAAAAATAAAAACTTTGGATAATTTAAAAAATTTCTCTCAGGGAACAAAAGTGTTGACCTTCTTCAACTCCAGACAGTGATGCCATCTTAGCCTTTTTCCGGGCAGAATATTATTTACTTAGAAAATTATTTATTTCCCATTTTGGCTCTGAATTCGTAAATTATTTTTTAGACAAACATTTTCGTACGCACACTATAAAAGGGACACTATTAAAAGAACAATGGCAATGCAGCATTTCCCAAAAATAGCTTAAAGGCAATATAAAAGACATTATTTTCGCGTATGGGATTGAAAAATACATTGAACAACAGATTTGGATTACGAAAACCAGTTCGAGTTCAATTTAAGACAAACAAAGTTAAACTCAACGATAAGACAAAACGTGAAGTACTTTTTAATTCGTTAAACATTTTCTATTCTTATTCCCCTGTCTCTTTTTGTTTTGCCAGTATGCTTAGTTTTTAAAACTGAATATTTGAAATAGCTGTCGCCAAGAAACATATATTGAACATTAAAGGTAGGATAAAAGAAAATTATAATGCGGCTTTGTCCGATTAAACTGATCTGGAAACGACTAACGAGATATGAGATTGTAATAAGGGCTGATTTCTTATATTCAACATTAAATTACAAATATCGAAATGAAATCAAAGTTTATTTTAAAGTTATATACAAGGCCCATAGTTGATGTTTATGTTCCAGAAAGTTTTAACAAGGCTCAATTTAATAATTTTTGTAATTTTTGGAATTCTTTGCTTTTGTTGAATCTGAGCTATCATTCTCTACATCCTACTAGAGAGCTGTACGATTGATTCCGGACTCTTTTGATAACGAGTAAAATCAATTAAGAAAGTAGCTCAAGCCCGAATGTATTATACTCTGTACCTGCAGTAGCAGCTGAATGCAGTGCTGCTGCTGCGCTATGGCAGCGAGCATTCTTTTGGTCATGGCTTTAGTATTGTTCGTCAGCAAATCAATGAATAATACTGATAGAAAAATATGCGTAGAATGTACGAACCGTCTATCTAATAAACTGTAGGAGGTATGTAATGTAGATGCACAAAGTAATAGAAATAAGTCAGCTGTTTGCTCTCATTTACGCATTATGGAAACATTTGGTAATATGGTCGTCTCGCTCTAACCACAGTAATTTCCTACTGGCACTATAAAGTGTCTTTTTGGGCACAGTCGTTTACAACCTGCAAAATTGATATATAATACTAATTGCTCTATGATAGCGTTAGCCGCGCAAGAAAGCACTCACATATAGCTCAAAGCAATGTATTTTGCAGTGTTCTCCATACATAGCCCCTGGGGGAAAACAACCTTGGCAGTTCACATCGTAAGCTTTCCGAAGTCATGCACTACTCAGTGTCAGACAGTTACATTTTCCAGAGAAAAAAAAACCTTTTCAGAATTCAAATAATTTCAGAAATTAAAAGACTTTTATGATTTCACCGATTACGCTGCCTACGATGCGACGATACCTACGATTTCAATTTCATTGCTAGGTAATTGGATTATTTTTATTCATGATCCCCTTTTGATGTGAAACATCTTTAATTTCGGTTCGGACGATTTTAGCAAGGGTAAAATTTGATTTCAGCGTCACGTGACTCTGGGATCTCGGTGGGCTGCTGCATTGAAGACTGTTGAAACGGAACTTTCAGCCTGGGAAAATTTATTAGAGCGCTGAGATTTAACAATTTACTTTCCATATTCAAATAACTCATACATATTTTGCTTAGTTATTTACATTTCCGTTCTTTCTTTGTGACATTATATTTGATGTGAAACATCTTTAATTTCGGTACGGAAGATTTCAGTGCGAGTAAAAATTGATTTCAGCGTCACGTGATGCTGGGAATGCATATTTTTCGTTGTTTGTGTTTGTGGTTTGTCCCATGGGAAGAGGGGTGAATGAGGGTGGAAAGAGGAGAGAAATTGGGGGGAAAGTGGTGAAAAGTGACAAATCAGTGCCGAAACGGTGACTATGCAGTAACTTGACAGTGACTAAAATGTAACTATGCAGTGACTTGACAGTCACTAAACAGTGAAATGACAATGACTTAACAGTGACTAAACATAAACTTGACAATGACTTGTCAGTGACTTAACAGTGACTTGAAAGTGACAAAACAGCGACTAAGCAGTGACGTTACAGTGACTGAACAGTGACTTTACAGTGACTAAACACTATCTTGACGTGACTTGACAGTGACTTAACAGTGACTTGACAATTACTTAACAGTGATTTGACTATGACTTGAGAGTGACTAAACAGTGACAACAGTGACTAAATAGTGAATAAAATGTGAATAAACAGTGACTTAACGGTGACTTGAAAGTGAAAAAAACATAACTATGACTTGACAGTGACTAAACAGTTACTAAACAGTTACTAAACAGTGACTTGACAGTGACTTAACAGTATTACAGAAATGAAGGAAGAACACATCAGCCAGTGAGCTTGTTATTGGTATTCCTACTCCCTGTTTTCTTCATTTACATATATACCATGCAGAGAGCTTATGATTTTGAAATGAAGCCCTTAAATTTAACATCATGTTTCACATCAAAGCCTCGTGAGTGTTAACGATACTCACACCTTTTTTTTGTAATCGTGCAGATCTCCACTTCCCACACACTTTTAAACAATATTTTCCTTAAATCGAAACAAAACAAAATACTCACATAATCGTCCACAGAATATGTCAGCTCACCATCGTCGTAGAGCACAAACCAACGTCGTTGCCAGCGCTGAAAATAGAAAAAAAAATATTTTATAATGAGTTATGAATGAATACGGAGTCTCAATTATTCTAACTTGAGTGTTTTCAAATTGATTAATATTTGGTTTGCTCGCCCATTAACAGCCCAACACACCCAGAAATGATCCGATCACATCAGCAAACAAACAAAGCCCTAACACCCCATTTGCTGTTCAAGAAAGTAGTGCCTTGTATAGATTTTTGCTGCGAGATATTTGCAATTTGCGAATGTGTAAGAAATTATTTACGCCCCCTCTGCCATACAGAAATCATAATTCTTTTGCCGTTGTCATTCTCCATGAAAAGGCAACGCCTTCGCACTGAATCCGAATCTGATTCTGATTCGGATTGTTATTGTTGTTGCATAAAATCATAACATTGTAGAGTCTGTCTGCGCGATCTACGGGATATTTATGCAAATTGCTAAAAGTCAAAGCAAATTAAGCTCAAGCTTCAAGCAACGAAAGAAGATGACGTTGAAATGTTGCACCCAGCCCAATGTGTTGGCAAGTCCCTAAAGCGGGGGGAATTGAAAACAGATGGGAGGAGATGTAAGAATTGTTAGTGCGAGGTGTGTCGAGCGTTTTATTTATAAGGCACATAATAATTCAACATTTTTCACTTTGTGCTCTAGTTCTGATTTCTACTCCTTCATAATTCATAAATACAAAACTTATGTGTGCTGTGACCATATGACTGAAGGTTGAAGTCAAGTGAAGGGAAATGCCTTAATAAATTCTCTTAATTGGCGTAGCTTTCTCTTGAAAAGAATGTTATTTAAATAGATTTAACGAAGGAATGAATAAAATTATTGGGCACATTCTCCAGGGACGCTATAGCTCTGACTATAAAATGCAAGAGAATTGTTTGTGTATTTTGCATTGCTTTCTGCCAAGGCTCGATTTCAAGGCCTAGATTTATTTCTCAAATTTATTTTCTGGTTAAGCGTGACGTGACGATTAAGTTGAATTAAAACATCAACTAAATATTAATTTTAAATGATTATGAATACATTTGATGATTGAGCTTAGCGTATTTATTATATTTGATACGAAGTTATTATGCGGTTTGCAAACTCAAGCGTAAATAAACTAATAAAACCACAATTGTAATCCAATATCTAACAAATAGAGGGGCTCCTACGTCAATTACCCTTTTTTTATTATTTCCCTTCCTCGATCTAGATCAAAAGTCAAATAGGTCACACCGCGAGCTACAAATGCCAAGCAGCAAATTAGATTAGGTATAAAATGGCCTAAATGTGCGTTCCCTAGACGTTCTCTTTATCTACATTTCTGTATGTAGGCAGTACGTAAGCCGCTTACGCAGCGTTGTCGTTTAGAAGCCCCAGTTTCGTCTCAATAGACACAATAGACACATTAGACAGACAGACAATGCCAATGTGTTTGTGGGGGCGAAATCACTTTGGACAGGTGCATTATTTGGCGTCATTAGCCTGGGGGTTGAATGTCATCAGAATCAGAGTGCCCAGTGAACAGTCGGGGGGTCAAACAGTAGATTGCTGATAAAGCACTGTACTTGCGTGTTCTTTAGCCTGGTCTGCTGATAAGACACACGGCAGAAAGCAGAAGTTTTAAATTTAGTTATTTTTCTGGTGATTTTTAAGAATGAATTAAATTATATACAAAAATGAGCAGGGAACTTGATATCAAAAGTAAATACAAACTACTAAACTTATTTTCTGCATTACCATTTAGGTCAATGCACACTTACGCTTTTTAATATAAATTACACCCACATTGTATTCGATCTGTATAAACCAATTCAAGTATGCATTTGATATGCAAATTGAAAGATCACTTTTCCCCACACTCGTTTTCTCTCGCAGCATGGCACGTGTCCTACTGTTCTTATAATGGTTTAACCCTCTAAATGTGAATATTTTTCCAAAAGTACAGTTTGATGAACAAATTGTAAAAGAAAAACTTAGGTACAAAAATAGATACATCTTTTGCCTTACCTAGGTTATAAATTTGGGGATTAGTTTATTTTAGTTTATTAAAAAAATAATTTTCAGATGATAAGCGATTAGACTGGCTCGTTAGTTAATCTAGTTTCATGAATTTGCAAGTTTTGAGCCAAAGACAGTGTTGAATCTAAATACGAACTAAGTCAAGGAAGTAAGGAAAACTGTAGGCGCAACAAGCATTGAAAAGAGATACAAAACTCTCTTTTGTATGTTTTAAAAAATCGATTTCTATTTACAGTATGTATAACAAACCAAATTATATTCAAGGATTCAAACGGTTATCACCACAGGTCTTTGTTATTGGCTCTCAAATAATTCAAATGCTTATTATACCTTTTAAGAAGTTTCAAAAACTCATCCCTATCGCTTTGCTACCTTTGTAGGCTAAGAGTATTTGTTATAATGCTTCAGAGTTATATTGCCATTGATTAAATATGTAGAAAATTTTTAGCTGTACCTAGATAGACGCATTTTAACGATTGTCTGCAGTTTAAAACAGTATTTGAATAAATCGAATAGAAAAATAAAACAATCCATTCGTACTTAAAACTAAAGCGAAAGCGTCAGTTAAAGTCGGCCCTGCCAGACTTCGATATAAGAATTCAAGACTGCGCCCAAATAAAAGACAAGAGATGTTGCATTTAAAAAATAAATCGAAAAGTATTCTACATATATTTTTAATGCGCCAGACCCTTTTAATTGTTGCCAACCAAAAAGGCAACACAACAAACTACCTATACAAGTTTTTAAATTCTGTTTTCCTTATTTCTATCTTTTTTTCAAACTTTTACTTTTATATACTTAAAAACCTTTCAACTTTAACCACTCCTAAAACCCCCACCCCAACACGGCCCCATTTTAAAAACTGCTTTTTATGTCTCAGTTTTTCACCAAATCACCTGTTTTTAGCTTTTACTCACTTGTTATCCATTTTAAAAAAATGTTTTTTATTTTGAAAATTTTTCGAAAATTCTTTTTTCGCAAAAGGCTGCCAATTTAAGACTGTATAAAATATTTTAACATGCTAGTACATTTTTTTACAGTGACATCATTTCAATCTAGCCAAACGCTGATGGGATTTACTCAGTTCTAGCCTTCGATCGCATAGTAGTGCTTGGTAGTTTGAGTTGAAATTTCACAGTGATAATCGGCAAAGACTGCTGATAATTAAATTGTGGTAATTCATGAAATAGCTATACAGTCAACCAGCCTCCTTTGTGGCGTGTCTGTGTCTTGTTTTCGAAAAGTTATGGACAAAAATCGTTACTTACTGACCTGGAGCCTGCTAAAAGTTATATGATTAATATTCAAAGAGATCACTAAAACAGTCACATTTATTTTTGAATTTTTAAAGATATTTTCTTTTAAACATATAATGGTTTTAACGTCCTGCATTTATTCCGATAAAATGTTGTGAGCTATCTCTGTTGAATTGTGTTGATTGCAATTAAACAATTGGCCTTAGTCACAAAACTTTGACTGATTTTCTTTTCTTAGAATTTTTTTAAAATGCTTCTTAATGTTTCGAAACATTGGATTGCTAAGTCGATAAAGCAGTTTTACTCAGTCCCAGTATCTTCTTCTATGAGCTCGCCGTGGTCATGAAAGCAAAAGCCACCTATTTGTCCATGTAAGTAGACATATGGGCAATTCCCAGAAACAGTCCGCCAAGACCAACAAATTAAAAGTGGTAAAAAGCACTACGTTTTCTTATTTTTTCATAGGGAAACAATTGAATTGAACTAATGTTAGCCAATCTCATATTTGCCCATATACTATACACTCAAAGAAACTGGTTATGTTTTAATAATTTGGAAACATTTTTTTCAGAAGTTTTCAGTGTTTTTAAAAATTTTTTTTCCAGATATTTTTCCATTTAATTTTTTGAATATTTTTCACTTCAAGAATAGTTCAACATTATTTTTTATTTAATTATTATTACATTTTAGGAATTTTTTAGAGAGAATTGCTTTGGCATTTCCAAAGTGTGTTGGGTTTCTAAATTGTATTTGAAAGCGATTAACAGTTAACAGTAACTTTTGTTGTCATTTTCTAGTTTTTGTATAATTTGTATGCCCCATTTAGCTGACATCTCATGAAGTGTGCTTGGTGTTTCAATAAAATTGTAAATAAGCCTCCTAATGAGTTGATGCTTTTAAGGGGCTTGTCAGCATTTTAATCTAGAATGTGGGCACAGTAATTTTCTCCCTCCAGTGGAACGTGTTAAATAGCTAATAGAAAACACACACTAGTGCATATTACTTGCACTCTTTCCCCTAAGTTCAATGAGTGCGATCGTTTGCCACGTTTTTAACCTGCAGCTCGTATTGCTTTGACTTTCATTGAAGGTTAAAGCTCGCTCTTGCTCGCTCTCCCGTTTATATTTTTTCCTTACAAATTTTTGCAGATCATTTGTTTGTCAACATTTTGCATTAATACAAATTATTCCCAGCGTCGAGATGTTAACGCCGCTGCTGGCCGCCCCCAAAGCGATAGAGAACCGAATCGGGCAATCGGGGCGTATTTAAAGCCCGGCGCATGCTGAGGACAAGCGATTATTGTCTCAGTGCAGTTGTCAGAGTGGCAATCGACGACAGTCAGACCGGCAGAAGCAACTCACATCTTCATCAAGTAACATAAAATATTTTTCAAATTGAAAAGAGTAAGTGAATGTGAGGGAATAGATTAACTGAATTCAAACTTTGATATTAATTTAAAGTTAAAGTTTCCCTTTGTAAAGTGTTATTAGAAAATTTACAACAAGTGTGGGCAAATTCCAAACCAAGAAAAATTTAAACTCCAAAGTAATTAAAATTCCTAGCCCGCTGGCTCAAAATTGTGATATATTTGCAAAGTGAATGTTAAATTTTAGCAGAAGCTTGCTGCGCACTGAACACCACCCATACGAATTCCCAAGGGACTCATTAATTAATTAAGGGCCGACTACTCGTCTTCCAGATAGCCGCTATGTGCTGCTAGGCAGATAAGATCACAATTTACTCTGATATTTGTAGGCTCTATGTAGAAGAAAGAAATCGGCTTTATACTTTCTGTATTTCTTTACCATAAGTTCTTATTAAGGGACAGCAGTTTTCAGTTTCGGATAGAGTAAGAAGGAACTTAAGTAACAGACTCGTTTGTTACGAAGTTTTAAAAAATTCTACCGCGTCTTTCCAGTGTTCTCCCTACCTTTATGAAAAAAGTAGAAGTAGAGAGTAGAAAAATTAAATAATTTTCTTGCAGTCTAGTTGGAAAAGACGAATTCCTTAAATGTTTCTTACAATTTGAGGTTCGATTTACGCGAGCTAGGAGTCAATTTTAGACCAATGGTTTCCTGAAGAAATTTTCTTAGAATATTCTGTAGATTTCGTTTTTGCTATAAGCTTTGTGCGGAAAATAATCGTGTGACTAAGCTCCAGGGCTGCAAACATAAAACATTTTTGAAGAGGTCCTGTTTGACGGTTGGATCCAAAATTTATGTGAGGTTCGAGGTTTTATGCCGATGGTTTTGGTTCCAGCCTTGGTTAGCCCCCCGATTTTTCCAGACATTCGATCTTCAATAAAATATTCGAAAAGAGTTTACAAATGTACTAAAAAAACGAGTTTTAAGTACAGATTCGCGGAATATATGCCAAAATCCTTAGCAACAACCGATTGACTAACGTTTAGATAGTTTTAAAAAACAAACGTAATCGAAATTTATGATTACTTATCGAGAAGATGATTCCGTTTTCCGAATCGTTTTTTACCTCGAACGGTTCAGATTTTTAGTTGTCTATACTTCTTGTTGAACCGAATCGGCCTTTTTTGTGTCGGAACTGCTATTTCATTCACGTGGTTTGGCTCAAGTTTCGTTTCGTAGTATATATAAAGTTGGAATTCCTGTTTGCAGCCCTGTACTTAATAATTATGGTTTGAAAGAATTAACAGGCCAAGTATACGCCCTAGAGCTAGACCCTTTTTGGTGGGTAAAAGGAATCAGATGTTGGATGCCTGACTATAAAAGCTAAGCTTGGCCAAATGTTTCAACAAAAAGTTCCAATATATAAGTAAATCCCAACCGTAAACAATCACAACACGTGCTTATTATTGTCTGTTTTTATGAGATAAGAAATTTTTGTATAAATACGAGTACCGCTTGGGAAGAAACTAACAAACTGTTGTTCCCTCTCGACAAACCTACAGTTAAACCATGGCTCTCACCAACAAGAACATCATCTTTGTAGCCGGTCTGGGTGGCATTGGATTGGATACCAGTCGAGAGCTGGTCAAAAGGAATCTAAAGGTATGCCTCTAGTCTTAATCTTAATCTTTTAAGTTTGCAACTAAATCTTTGTTAATGCCCCCGCCAGAACCTGGTCATTCTGGATCGCATTGACAACCCGGCAGCCATTGCTGAACTGAAGACAATCAATCCCAAGGTGACCGTTAGCTTTTATCCCTACGATGTGACTGCTCCCTTGACCGAGACGAAGAAGCTGTTGAAGACCATCTTCGATAAGCTCAAGACTGTTGATATTTTGATCAATGGTGCGGGCATTTTGGATGATCATCAGATTGAGCGTACGATTGCTGTAAACTTTACGGGTTTGGTTAATACCACCACCGCCATTATGGACTTTTGGGATAAGCGTAACGGCGGTCCAGGTGGTGTGGTATGCAATATTGGTTCAGTGACGGGATTCAATGCCATCTACCAGGTGCCAGTGTATTCGGCCTCCAAGGCAGCTGTGGTGAGCTTTACCCAGTCTATTGCGGTGAGTTGAAAACGGGAAACTATTAACTAAATCAATTCATTATGAAAACGAGCTTTAAAGCAGTAGAAAAAATGTATGCCCAAAGGGCCAAGCCAAGCTTCTCTCAATCTGTTGGCGGGACCTACAGTTTAACGCCGAATCCGAACGGCAAAATTTGAGAATTTGGTTTTTCATGGCTAGTTACTTCACAGCTGGCGCCAATAGATGGTGAAGGTGACCGTAAGCTTTAAAACAGTATTCTGTGAAAATTTACTAACTGAATTCTAAACTGTACCCAGGGCGGCTAGCCGGTTCAGAACCGAACCCCTTAATAAAGGTTCTCTTAAGCCGAACTATTAACCGATCCTCTTTAAGTAATGACATTGTGAACCTGGGCTTGAACCGAAACTTTTTGTTTAGGAAATGGTTCGTCATCTTCTTTAGGAATTGGATCAACTTTATTAAGACTTTCAGTATTGATTCAGTGCCTCATTCAGTACAGAAGCGTATCGAAATAGTATTTTATTACAGCATATTTTATTTTTCGACTTCGAGAAGTTATGAACCAAGGTTCTTGCATTTCTAAGCCGCATCGCAAACCAAAACTTTAACTTAAAGAATATTTCAAAACTTCTTCAGAATTTCTGGGGAATTGTTCTGTTCTAAGGAACCAACTCACAACTAGGTTCGAAATCTTATTACACTCAGATTCCTACAGGTCTACCTAAGGAAGTATTATTCTTGTGATCCAAGCCAAAACGATTCGATTTTGTGTGCATCTTCTCATAACAAATACTTTTGTTTCTTTCAGAAATTGGCCAACATCACTGGAGTTACCGCCTTTACTGTCAATCCAGGCATTACCAAAACCACTTTGGTGCACAAGTTCAACTCTTGGCTGGATGTGGAGCCACGTGTGGCTGAGCTCTTGAATGAGCATCCCACGCAAACTACCTTGCAGTGTGCTCAGAACTTTGTCAAGGCCATTGAATTGAACCAGAATGGTGGCATCTGGAAATTGGATTTGGGTAAATTGGATCCGGTACAGTGGACCAAGCACTGGGATTCGGGCATTTAAATGACACTCTCGTTTGTTGAAGTGGAAGGCTGAACGCACATTCTTTTTATCAATTTATAACTAACAAAATAAAAATAATAAAGATAACTCATATTTTTAATTAAAACTGAAAATAGATAAACCAATTGGGAGGTTTAATTTTAGTCTGGCCACTGGCCCAGTTTAGTCCAACTTTGGCGTTCAAAGCAAGAGAAAATGTTCGATTTGACGGGCAAGCATGTGTGCTATGTGGCAGATTGCGGTGGCATTGCACTGGAGACCTGTAAAGTTCTCATGACCAAGAACATAGCGGTGAGTGTGGAACAAATTAAGTTAATGCGTTTTTAGGTCTGGTTGAAAACTGAATGAAATAAACAACCCTTAATCCCAAATCAGAAACTCGCCATCCTATACAGCGTGGAAAACCCACAGGCCATAGCCCAATTGCAGTCGATTAAACCAACCACACAAATCTTTTTCTGGACCTACGATGTGACCATGGCACGCGAAGAGATGAAGAAGTACTTTGACGAAGTCATCGTACAAATGGATTACATTGAT